>CM055894.1:98548122-98757607 GCA_029582155.1 Panopea generosa | reverse complement strand
GTTATAATTATTCCAAATGTAAGATCTGAGTTATAATTATTCCAACTGTAAGATCTGAATTATAATTATTCCAAATGTAAAATACGAATTATAATAATTCAAAATGTAAAATCTGAATTATAATTATTCAAAATGTAAGATCTGAATTATAATCATTCCAACTGTAAGATCTGAATTATAATTTTTCCAACTGTAAGATCTGAATTACAATTATTCCAAATGTAAAATACGAATTATAATAATTCCAAATGTAAAATCTGAATTATAATTATTCAAAATGTAAGATCTGAATTATAATCATTCCAACTGTAAGATCTGAATTATAAGTATTCCAACTGTAAGATCTGAATTATAATTATTTCAAATGTAAGATCTGAGTTATAATTATTCCAAATGTAAGATCGCGGCATGTTGAATATATTGGAATTAATTCAATGCTGTTCTATGATTCCTTCATGATTCACTTGTGTGTTTTCAGGAATCACTGTGTACATGACCGAAACATGTCAAAATGTAACTGAAACATGTTTGGACGATATTTTCCATGATATAAATAAATACATGATATTTATGTATCACTGTGACAGTAGATTATACAAATTTCACTGGCTGTTCTCTAGTCTTGCTATAGTTCACCGAGAAGTACCTTGTATTTCCATGGACGTATGCAATACGACATGTACACATGTTTATTGTGTATCTTAAAAAATATAAACTGAATGTCCGATGAGCCATAAATCTATACAAACACAAACCCAGTTTTCATACGTCTTTGTTACGACAAATATTCCATATATCAGAATTCCATGAATTATAATCACCATGTCTATATATGCTGAGAGAAACAAGAAACGTTTGGTGAATTTCAAAGCCATATTATCAAACTAAATACCTGTGGAGTGCTGGGGTCAGCGGTAGAACACCGAACCCATAATCGGAGGTCCGTGGGTTCGATCCTCCATCACGGCTATGTGTGGTGTCATTGAGCAAGGCACTTTTTCCGCATGTGCTTAGTATTGGTTCTGTCACGGAAGACTTCGAGCGTGATTTGTCTAAGTTGTAGTTACTTGTTTCACAATCGAAGTAAATAAATAAGTTTAAACTAAATACCTTTGCATACATATTTTAAAAATGTAAATACCATTTACAATAGTTTGATAATGAGGAACTGAAATTCACTCGGCCTTGTTTTTACCCGTTCAATACAGTAAATGTTTGACATCGTCAGATTAATGCTTAACGTATGACTAGCACTAGTTGGACTTTTAGCATGGATTTTACAGTGTCTGTTCACACGCAACCAAGAAAAAAACTTTCCTACATCAAGATTTTGGACCGAGCTTTGATCCAAACTCCGGCCTATACAAACCCTTTGCATCATCGACAAAGTACAAACACAAGGAATAAACAAACTATTATGTTATTGAGTTTTGCTAATCAAAAATTACATCTATAAATAAGCAGTTTACGTTCCCTAAATCCATTTACATCTACCCGTCTATAATTGATTTTTTAATATAATCATCCATGTATATACTGCATATGTCATAGCGCACATAGCAATTCGGAATATTGAATATAACTATAAAATTAATATTGAAATAGTTGAACAATTATATTAATGTTGCATGTTTTTTATAAAAGTTTTATGTGAAAAATGAACCTGAGTTTGGTAAACATTTCTCTAATCACTGACGGAGCAGATTGTAAACAGCTGAGCATCGGAAGTAACATACGTAATGTACGTTACTGGTCACACCCACGAACACAGCACAACATAATTACCAGTGTTAACGGTTGAACGATTTTAGACAGAAAGTGAAAACTAACTGTACATATACAATTTTTTAATAGTGTCTTACTAAAATTGTATTCCTTATTTTTTGTAATATTTAAACCATTGATATGAAATACAAAGTGGTCGTGTGTAGTAAGTGCACTACTTATAGAATGATAAACACAAAGTGGTCGCAGGTAGTTAATGCACTACTTTTATAATGATAAACATAAAGTGGTCGCGGGTAGTTAATGCACTAATTTTATAATGATAAAAATAAGTGGCCGCGGGTAGTTAATGCACTACTTTTAGAATGATAAACATAAAGTGGTTGCAGGTAGTTAATGCACAACTTTTAGAATGATAAAAACCAATTGACCGCGGGTAGTAAGTGCATTAATTTAATATGATCGACATAAAATGGTTCTGGGTAATTTTTCCCCCTACTTTAAGAATGAAAAACACAAAGTGGTCGTGGGTGGTTAATGCACTACTTTTAGATTGATAAACATAAAGTGTTTGCGGGTAGTAAGTGCACTACTTTTAGATTGATAAACACAAAGTGGTCGTGGGTAGTAAATGTTCTACTTTTAAAATGATAAACACCAAGTGACCGCGGGTAGTTAATGCACTACTTTTAGAATGATAAACACAAAGTGGTCACGGGTAGTTAATGCACTTCTTTTAGAATGATAAACACAAAGTGGTCACGGGTAGTTAGTGCACTACTTTTATAATGATAAACATAAAGTGGTCGCTGGTAATTAATGCACTTCTTTTATAATGATAAACATAAAGTGGTCGCGGGAAGGTAATGCACTGCTTTGAAAATGATAAACACAAAGTGGTCACGGGTAGTTAGTGTACTACTTTTAGAATGATAAACAAAAAGTGATCGCGAGTAGATAATGCACTACTTTTATAATGATAAACATAAAGTGTTTGCGGGTAGTTAATGCACTGCTTTTAGAATGATAAACATAAAGTGGTTGCAGGTAGTTAGTGTACTACTTTTAGTATGATAAACACAAAGAAGTCGTTGGTAGTTAGTGCACTACTTATAGAATGATAAACACAAAGTGGTCGCGGGTAGTTAATGCACTACTTTTATAATGATAAACATAAAGTGATCGCGGGTAGTTAATGCATCAATTTTAGAATGATAAACATACAGTGGTAGCGAGTAGTTAATGCACTACTTTTAAAATAAAAAACATAAATTGGTTGCGGGTAGTTAGTACAATCCTTTTAGAATGATAAACACAAAGTGGTCGTGGATAGTAAATGCACTACTTTTAGAATGATAAACAAAAGTGGAAGCGGGTAGTTAATGCACTACTTTTAGAATGATAAACACAAAATGATCGCGGGTAGTTAATGCACTACTTTTTTAATGATAAACACAAAATGGTCTAAGTTGACTGCTTCTGATGGGGTTAAACGTCATGTCCAACGCATTAAAGCGAATATAACATGACATTCAGTTTTGTTGGTGGAGAAGAACCCAGCCCGGCAAAATCACTCAACGTGAGAAAGCGTGTCAGTTACTTACAAAATGACAGTGTCGTCTCTTCGGATATTCACGTATATGCCGCTTGTCGTCTTTTTCCACCACAATAACGGATTGTCAGATATAACCATCCTGTAATGTGTTGAAGTTGTATTACCTCAATAAGTGTTTATCTTATTTTTTCAGGAGACGTTGGAAGCAATCAAAACATTCTATTTGAACTTCGCTCTCTACGAATGGACGTCGTACAACTGTCGAAGACTATTGATGGAATCCAAAAGTCTTTATCAGATACTGCAGAAAACCAAACAGCCATAACGGAAGAGAGACTACAATCAATGGCGAGAAACATTACCCTGACAAAACACGTGGTGGAGAACATGGCTGCACTTGTGAATAATCTATCACTAGCTGAACAGATTACAGAGTGTCCGACCTCAGTTCCTCAACATAGCGAAGATAACAAAAACGTCTCCAACATGGTGCCTTTAGGACTTACAAAAACTAAAGCTAGAAGTATGTTGCTTCAAGTTATTTTTAATTTCACATCGACTGTTAAACAGTTGTTCTTTCAACTTGTGCAAATCACTTTCGGAGCATTCTAGTGTTGAGCCAGCACTAAACGTATGCATATGAGATTAAGTGGTTCGCGTGGCCCAGTGGTAGAACATCGGATCAAAGATAGAGGTTATCGTGGGTTCGATCCCCCATCACAGCTATGTGTAGTTACCTTGAGCATGACACATTATCCACATATGCCTAGTACTGGTTCTACCCAGGAATGCTTCGAGCGTGATTTTACTAAGTTTTAAGAACTTGTTTTACAATCAATGTAAAATAAACAAAAGTTTAATACAAGAGTCTCGTTCAAGGGCACTACACATGACTGCGGTGGGGAATCGTACCCACGACCCTCCTCTTCTGGGTTACACGGTCTACCAGACGACCACACACATCGTGCATTTGGTTAAAACAACATTGATAGCATATAATTTAATATATTTAAATTCATCCAAAGATACAAGTGATTAGTTTGCTGACAGTGACGGTTCTACTTTAACTCCTTTGCTTGGTTTCCATTACTTTACTTTCATTTCCAGCTGATCAGTAAAACAGTTACAATCCTTGCAAGATTTCTATAATTGTCATGTCTCCTATTTAAATATTTACGTTTTCCAACTTTCAAATTAAAAGAAAAGCACTTACTTAAACATAGCCTCGAACATATTGGTAATCTTATATTGAACGTTTTCGTGGAAAAGTTAAGTCTTGTAATCATCATGTTCTTTATCTTTATTTATTGCAGATCCTGATTGGGACGGACTGAAAGGTAAACGTTCTACCATAACGTGACAATATAAAAGACGACATACGTATACACATGCTTTGCATATTTTTGTATTAATGTTATAAATGAATAAGAACATATTTCATTTCTCCTGTATAAGGAATTAGTTTAAACATATTTATTTTACATTGATTGTGAAACAAGTTCTTACAACATAGACAAATCACGCTCGAAGTCATCCTGGGTAAAACTGATGCTAAGCACATGCGGAAAATGTGTCTTGTTCAAGGACGCCACCCATAGCCGTAGCGGAGGATCGAATCCACGACCCTCCGATATGAGGAAATGTACTCGTTTATGTTGAATTCAGTTCATTTAATCAAAAACACAATTTTATCTTAATATTAATTAGTTCCGTTGTATATTAAAGACATCAACAGCCACGAAATATCAGCTGACAGTCATTAAATGATAAGAGCCCGATAATTTATTTTAACAGTCTCCATGTATGATTTTTGTACCCTGTGAACTTACAACAAAAGACAAGAAATACAAGTTTGTTTGTTTCCTCCAATAAATCATGTGTTAAACTTTTGTTTCTCTCATTATCGGAATATCGATTCTATTTAGTTACTTGGGGTCCGGATCAGTCTAAAGCATTTAGAAATATACCGAGAACCAGACGAGAGGCGAAGATTTACGGATGGACCAACATGGCGCCGGACTTGAAATGTGATGGTACATTTGTACAACACTCACGTCTTTATATCACTTATTCATTACGACATTTCAATTAATTAAGATAATAATTGACATACAACAACCTTTGATTGTGTAGCTGAAACACTCCATTTCGTGAGTATGTCAGCAGCCAGGATTCATTAGACACCGTCTGTAAAGTGTTGTTCTAAAACCTATTTTATGTCAATTGTATTTTTGTTTTTAAAGTACTCGATAGAGCCATGGGTTCGAATCCTGATAATGACAATATTTTCGAAATTGTCCATGATTAGGTGAATAAGTCACATACCTCTCTTCTCAATAGAGGCATAAACATAGGGTTGCCGTCGGTTCGAGTCACTAAATTTAAATCTGTCTTATTTGCTTGTTTGCATTTTGTTTGTGGTCTATCATTTCAATCAGAACATTTCCTTTGCTTTTAGTCTTGTGATAAACATGTGCTTAGTTGTCCGTATTTAGTTGTATAAGATAAAATTGCAATTGCTACTTATGTTGCAGCTAACCTTTCCCTCAATTGTTGGATATATTTGCACACACTAAAAAACTATTTCATATTTCAAAATAAACTTTACGCCACTAGTCACCGATTTACTATTCTCAAATATGAAGTTTCGGATAGTAATACCTGATTCTGTTAGTAGTTCATAGATATAAAAGTTGATTTGATACATAGACATGAATGCAATTCGATATTAACGTTTCAGCGAGCCCCGCTTTAACGGTATTGCTGTTTGAAAGCTTGTGAGGGTTTATCTTAGTATCGCTCATCAATTTAATTCCAATTTATCTGACAATGACATTTTTCCTATTCACCTAATATACAAGTAATCTCACGTTTTCAAAAAGTGATTTATTGGTATTTTATTCATTATATACTTTCTACCTAAGTGTGTGCTGTATCTACTACACTCTTGCTTAATTGTAGACACTATATTTAACACAGCAGTTAAAGTATGGTACATATATTTGATGATTTGATTATTTTTTTCTTTTTAGATCATCCGAATTTCAAGGGCGAGAGATATTGGAGAGATTCCGATGCAAGCGTTGTCCTTATATACAACAAAGAAGGCAACATTGCTGGTATGCAAGCCGGGGTTAGTACAAACGTTCAAGACGTGTATAAAAAGAAATAAAAAAAACTTCGATTTTACTGAACTAAAAAATAATAAAATATTTAGCTAATTTCTGATTTTGGTTTCTTAAAGATACACCGATGTACCGACTATAAGTGAGTTTTGCAGGACAAATCCTGTTTTTAACAAACTGTTTTTGGTTATTGCACTTTGCTACAGACATATATATATATATCTTTATTTAAGTCTCATCTATGTACAAACATATCAATAAAACATACAGTAACACATACAACGTACATAGCCATTCAATATTAGAATTACAAGAGACTATCGCTATGAAATTAATTGACATAAAATATATACATCTGTCACAGATTATTTATGTATTATTTTAGAAAAAGATGTATACTATATAGCATTATACACTGTAAGAATTGAGACACCGGCGCTAATCTTGGTTCTAGACCTAAAAGTGTGTTAAAATAACTTTTGTTAAATCGTAAAAGGAAAAAAAATGCAAATGCATCGCTATATAGTCAAAAGCTTTTTTAAAAAATATTTTAAAAGATCAGTTATCACCCAGATCAGATCTGGAATGACCTGATTAGTACCGATTTCTCAACATAATATAAAATTAATTTGTTTTACATTTAAAGATATATTACATTATTTATATAAAATATTTCTACGTTTTTGTAGTATTGTAAAACAGGTTTCGGCACATATTCTTATCATATCTTTATTGGAAAAGAGAAACTTCATTTTATTACAGTCATCAAAATTATTAAAGTTCGCATCTATGCTTACTTCTTTAAGCATCAGATCTGTCCTAATATCTTTATAAGTGGCACATTTTAAAATAACATGACACTCATCTTCTATAGCATCATTACAGAAAGGACATAACCGGTCATTCTCATTAATACCCTCATATCGACCAGTTTCTAGTTTTAATGGCGCAAAACCACATCTGAATTTTGCAAACGCTGATCTATGCTTCATTGGTAGCACAATTTTACAATAATTTTCTACTTCATAATCATTTTTAAAAAGCCTATAAGTTCTTAATTTGTTACGTCCATTACCACGTATACTAGTTGTTTGATTTACACTTGCTTTCCATTCCGTAATATATATAGACATCATCTTTTCAAATACAGTATCAACAAATTTAATTTTGTTAACGTTTGAGTATGTATGAATATGAAGCTGTAAACTATCAAATTGATTTATAACTGTGAAAACCCAATTTTTACAAGAGTTATTAGCTTTATTTCGTGCCCAAATAAATATTCTTTTATTTAATCTTGTATCAATTGTAAAGATGTTGCGTACCCAATATCTGGCTATACATTTCCATTGTTTGACTATTGGAGGGACCCAACCCATATCGCCTGAAATGGCTGCAGCAGGTGTATATTTGCCAGTTCCCAGAAAAAATCGCATTGCTCTATTTTGTATTGAATTTATGCACGAATAAGATTTAACGCCCCATACTGTAGCTCCATACGATATAACAGACCAAACAAGTGAATCAAACAACTTTGTAAATAATTTATGGAGCATTCCACCGAAGCTTTTATACCTGGCAATAAGTAAACATAGAGCACGACCAGCGCTTTGAGCCACTATTTTTGCAGTTACATTAAAATCTAGATGCTCTGATAATGTTAATCCAAGATCTACATATTTATCAGTATAAGTTAGAACATTGTCACCGCAATTAAATACAATATCTGATTTCTTCATTTTCAGCAAGTAGTACAATATCATCAGCATACATTAAAATGCTAACATTTTCATTATCAATACAGATACCTTGACCAAGGGATTTTATACGTAATGCTAGGTCATCTATAAACAAATTGAATAATACGGGTGACCTTGTCTTCAACCAAAATTCACTAGAAACCAGTTGGTATAAAAATTATTTACCCTCACACGAGAGGAAACAGATGCATATAAAGATTTGACGGCTACAAGCATTTTACTAGAAACACCAATACAATGCAATCTCTCCCAAAGCTTGTCTCTATTGATGTAGTCGTAAGTTTTTTTAAAATCAATGAAAGCACAGAATGTAGAGCGTTTAAGCTTTTTCCTAGTATCTATAATATTTGTTAGAGATGAAAGTTGATCTATTGTGCTACGTTTTTTCCGAAAACCATTCTGCTCGTCAACAATTTTATTATTATTTTCCAACCAAATATATAGACGATTATTCAATAAAGAACTATACAATTTATACATGGATGATGATAATGATATACCCCTATAAGAGAGTGGGTCTTTTGGGTCGGCGGAGCTTGACTTAGGTATAGGATTTATATTAGATTTACCCCATAAAGATGGAATAAAACCTGTATTAAAACAAACATTAAAAAGATCATGTAAAAAGTATACCGAAGTATCATTTTTAAGAACATCCACCGGTATTTTATCTATACCATGTGCTTTACCTTTTTTAGTATTTTCAATAGCTTTTTTTACTTCTAGAATAGATATATGCTCATCCAAAATAAAACTAGTATTCGTGTTACCAACATTATTATGATCATTAGTTCTTATGGGATCAATAGTAGAGTTATAAAGGTTACTATAATCTTAATGTATGTAAACAAAGGTAACTTTTCTGGCAGACTGATGTAAACCCGTTATTTGTGTTTGGTCTTTTTCTCCTGTATGTATTAAGCATCCTGACATTAATAAACTTGATGTTAATTCAAAAAATAATAAATAAATAAATAAAAAAAAAAAAAAAAAAAAAATAAATAAATAAAAGGGATTTTTAAGGACACTGGTCACACTATGTTTATAGAAGCTGACACTTGTTATTTTACCTTTAACACCTGTGCAACTGTTTTATTTGAACAACTTTTCATGTATAATTGCAAATATCAGGGAAATGTGCTTGTTATGTAACTGCAATACAATATTGTCCCATTATGTATACAGTCAAACCTGTGTAAGCGGTCACCTCTATTACGGTATATTTTAGTTATTCATATTGTTAGATCACTGGACAGAAAACAGAGGAAATCATGCTTTCATTCGGCTTGCGTATCAACCACAGAGTGAATGTAATATGAGAAATATATGAGCCTTATTTAGGAAGAAGAGAATGAAAAAAGAGAATGAGAAGATGAAATCGAAAAAGAAGTGGTGAAGAAGATAAAGAAAATTTGAAAAATAGTAAAACGAAGAAAAAGAAGGCAAGGCAGAAAAAACACGACACGAAGAAGAAAAAGATTAGTTTGTACTAATTTATTTTATCTTGAATACGATGAAAGCTCAGAGCGTATATGAACCGCTCTCGAGTCCGCTTCCTCTCGAACCAGTACTGAGTGTTGTTTTATAAGAGGCAACGGGTCTTTCTGGGGATCGAACCCGCAACCTCTGGCGTGAGCGGCCAACATTCTATCCATTAGACTAGATGAGATTAGATTGGATTAGATGGAAGAGGAGGAAAAAATGAATATTAGTGCAACAGAGTATAAAGAATAAATAAAATATGAATATTTTTTTATTTTAATATTTGTATAATATCATTTTGTTTCAGGTACCAAAATATAACGATAACTACCCGTTCCCAGAACTGATAAACCAGCCGTTTGTTGTTGATGGCGACCATTACTTCGTTACGGCATATTTTGAAAATCCTGGTCAGCTATTATCACGTCACATTAATTTTTTTTATTTATTTTGTTAAGCTCTCCCGGGTATACTCACTTTACAGCTACGTATATATTTAAGAATACACATGAACATAAATCTTATAAAAATGTGGAGTGCGTGGTCTAGTGGTAGAGCATCAAATCCAGAATTGGAGGGTCGTGGGTTCGGTCCTCCGCCACGGCTATGTGTAGAGAAGTTAATCGGCATACGCTTAGTACTGGTTCTACCAAGAAAGGTTAAAAGCGTCAATGGTCTAAGTTGTAATAACCAATTTCACAATCAAAGTAAAATGAATAAGTTTTTATAAAAAATTAATGAAACATTACATGTATGTGTGATTAATATAGATATGGTATATACAAAACCTGGCACCGCAGTAAACGACACGTCTAATTAATTTATTTTAATCTTTAAAAGTGGACCCCAAGGATCCTGCATGGCCGAATGAGCTAGACCGATGTCGTATAATGACCCATTACCTATAACCGCTAAGATCGTGCGGTCAAGAAACGTTATGTATGTCAGTTACTTGCGGAAGGACGGTGATATTACTCGGTACTTCTATTATTCCGAGGTCTGTCTTTCCAGTAAAACTGGCCATGCTATATAAACCAATATTGTGTTGAAAATGACGTTAAACTCCATTACAACGTCTGCTGCCAAAATTAATTCTACGTTAAATTAAACATCAGCATAGCGACTTGCGACAAAAACATGTAAAACTCAACAACTTTAATACATTACCAACAATGTGTTACTTAGTGTGAGAAGAAAACATTTGTCAAGGGTACTCTGACTTTCTGAAATCATACAACACAGACTATTTATAAAATGTTTTGTATGATAAATTTTGTAGTAGTCTGTAAAGAAAACATTTGACATAAATTACATGTGCCTGCAGCGTGAAACACATTTTAAATTTGATATATCTTAAGGTTATATCCCTTTGTACTATTTCCATTTTAATAGTATGATGTCATGGCATAACAGTTGAACACTATTGTATTATTTGTATTATCATTTAAATCAAATTGTAATATTTTGCGTATTTCAGATGATCTGTGTGAAACAAGTGCTAATTCTGTTGACGACTATCTGAGTACGGGTGCTGGACTTTGGCTTCAGAATGGCACGCATCCGGTCAATGACTCGACAGAAATACCACAACGTCAAAGTGATATGGGAAAAACAATGTGGAATGAAGGTCCATGTTTTAAAACAATGGGTATGTAGGTACTATTGTTTTATAAGTTAATGTTTCGGTTACACTGTGTGAATGCACGGAAGCAGGAAGATATATTATCATTTGAATGCTCTGTTTTTCACAATCAGCTGACATAATCTTATACGAGAAGTTATTAATTTATCTAACAGTTTACAAAGCAACATGAACATATACGAGTTTAGTGCACCAAGCTTCTATCTTTTTTATTTAATGATATTTCTATTGTTTAACTTCATCCTCTAATTTAAGTTACCTTTCTTTGTAATATGAGGAAACGGGAAGAAAAGTAAATATGATGACGTACATGCTCTATTTGTCACAGGCAATACAATCTTATTATCTGATGGTATTTTTCCTTTTGCCCGTCTGGCTTCTGTTTCCCCAACATTTCACTTAATTACTTTAAAACTTAACTAATTTTTGTCTGGTTATTTATCTATTATATAATCAATATCAATGAAACAATTTGCAGTTATACTGGAGCCAACTCTAAATTCATGATCACTAAGCTGTTTTCTTAGATTTAAGTTTTTAAGTATTTAAGTATATGTTGCCAGGCGCCAGGCTTTTTTGTTGTCTGATATGAACACAGCAATAAAATCCGATGTTAACAATACTATTTTACTGCATTATATTCTACAAAATGAGCAACTTGCCACGAAATCTATAGTCGTACTTGTCAATCTGAGGCATTCTCTAACACATTCGACTCATTACATTCAGCTCTGTCATTGGCTCCGGACTACTTTCAGCTTCACGTGACTTTCCAGTCACATGATCATGGCCATTTCAAAATGGCTTCCCCACTATTGAAAATAACGCTCGTCATCTGTTTTATCTGTACAACATACTCTTGACGACTTATATTCAACAGGCAAACTGACAATTAAATATCTATTTCTGCTAGCCAAACATAACAGGGCACCACGCTCTTTATATCCCTCAAAACGATGTTTGCATCATAACAACGAAGATCGTGTTGTTACTCCATGTGTGTTTACATTTGCTCTGCGTAAACAAAACAAGAAAATTGTCATCTTTTATTATTGTAATGTAACATAGTGATGATTTGTTTCTTGTTTTGTTGCCTAGTTTAAACAATAGGCTTACAACTGCATAGAGTGTAATTAGCAAGTTTAATAACAATTCTTGAAATTTAGCCTGTTGCAGAGGTGAATGAGCGTAACGAACGATAACTCTGCGAAGGATATTGATCTGAGGCACAAACCATTCCAGATACTCAAGGATTAAAACATTACGTTTAATTAGATCAGATCTTCACTGCCCCTAGTTAAATGACATATCCCAAATGTGTATCCATATTTCAGGTGTACATTACTGGTACAATATTAGAGAGGACATGTCGTGCAACACATTTTTCCCGGTCTTCTTGCTGTATAATAACGGTATGCTTAACGCATTCGGATGGGCCTTTGGTGTGAATTTGAACAACTCAAAATGGATGGAGCACCCAACAGCGGCCATCTATCCGGTAAACAACCGATACACGCTTTAATTACTATCTTAACATATACTTTGTGTCAGCAACTACATGTATATAAATGGAATTGTATTGCACATGTATAACACCTTTATTACTCCTATTCGTTATGACCCTATAATGGGTGGGGCCGGGGCACGACTAGCACTGTCAGTAATATCCAGAGGTCATGAGTTCAAATCAATGCCCGTCCCAGTTTATGTGATGACTGGCCATGGAGCTCTAAACTCAGCTCTGAATATGTTTCTGAATATGTCGGGAAGAAGCCAGTCTGTGATTTGCAGAGACAAGGTGCGTCGAATACTTGTTAATTGGAACTCATGAATATCAAACTGAGCGTGACACAGAATTTCACCATATTGTAGCAACATCCATGTGAAACGCAACGCCATTTAATAAAAGTACTATCATAATACTGCTTATAATAAAACATATTAATCTAATGGTAGAAAGTGTTTAAAACAACAACTCTTCCTTGAGGCCCTCAACACATACAAATTACTTCCATCAAAGAGCAAAAATAACACAAAAACAAGCAATGAAAGTGTATGATAGTTTAATAAATAAAGTGTGAATGCTGTAAACATAGTAACTATAAAACTGAAACATGCGTATCACTTGTTTTCGACACAAATGTTTTTTTACTTTGTTCCTTTAATTACAGTAATTTCTTAATCACATTTGTTCGTAACCAGAGCGTCACAACACTACATGTTAAATTGCATTTGACAATGGAGTATCATTGTTATTGATAATTATTTCAATAAAAACCTCCACATGTCCCTTTTTTAAAAAATAAACAATTGGGAATGATGGTGAAACTATGAATGCAGAAAATACAAAAAAGTTTTATTCATTGATATACATATATATATTTTATCACTATACATTATGTTATGCAAATGTTTGTAAAATGATAACCATTTTACCTTACATATACAAAATACCTAATAATATATATTTGTCGCTCTTTAATATATATCGTGGCGGTTAACCAGTTAGGTGAATAGCCATTGTATTTAAATTCTCGTCTATGAGGTCAAACCACCCAATTGCTTAATCAGCGGTCGTGATCGATTAAGCGCCTTTCCTACTTTGTAACATGTTTCTGATTTACTGCTGCTTTGACTTTGACTTTTTCCAACTTTCTATCGTATTTACAATAATCATAATACGATTCTGTTTTAACTTACTTTGCTTTTGTTATTTATTATCAAACTTACTCCTTTCTTTGCTTCTATATAATATTATTGAGTACATTGACATACAATCATTTGTACCTTTTATGTGTATATTGCAGGTATTCCTCAACCCCGTGCCGGATTGTCTATACACCATGGGAAATTTCTCAACACAACATATCTTCCTTACGAAGAATATCAGTGCAAACACGTGTTAAAACAATGCCACAGCTCGTATATACAGTATATATATATATTTTATACGAGATGTGGCATTGTTTCATACGAAATATAAATACTGTTTATACGAAATGTTGATACTGTTTTATAAGAAATACAGATACTGTTTTAAATGATATATAGGTTCTGTTTTATACGAAATACAGATACTGTTTTATACGAATTACAGATACTGTTTTATACGAAATATAGATACTGTTTCATAGGATAGATACAGTTCTATACAAGTACAGTTCCATGAGATATATGAACCAGCTTAGTTATATGGGAGATATAGATACAGTTGTATACGAGGTATACAAGTAGTATGCGAGATAAAGATAAAGGTCGTACGATTTATATATACAGCTTCATTGAGTTATATACGAGTAGGAGATGTAATTAAGAAAATCAATTTTATATCAGATACGGGTACAATTTTATAAAGATACATGTATGTTTTTAAACAATCTATAAATCAGTTTGAAACACATTTAGATACATTGTTATCCAAGATAATGATACAATTTAACACTATAACGGTGCAGTTTCATACTATTATAATATAATTTCATACTGTAATGACACAATTTCATACTATAGTAATATAATTTCATAGTATAATGATACAATTTCGTAGTATGAAATTGTATCCTTATAGTATGAAATTGTATCACTTTAGTGTGAAATTGTATGATTATAGTATGAAATTGTATCACTTTAGTATGAAATTATATCACTATACTATAAGGATACAATTTCATACTTAAATGATACAATTTCATACTAAAGTGATACAATTTCATACTAAAGTGATACAATTTCGTACTAAAATAGTTCAATTTCATACTATTGTGATACAATTTCATACTATAGTGATACAATTTCATACTATAGTGATATAATTTCATACTTTAATGGTACAATTTCATACTATAGTGATACAATTTCATACTATAATGATACAATTTCATTCTAACATAGTGATACGATTTCGTAATATAATGGTTCAATTTCATGCTATCATGGTACAATTTCATACTATAATGATAAAATATTTCGTACAATAGTGATACAATTGCATACTATAATGATACAAGTTCGTACTATAGTGATACAATTTCGTACTAAAATGATACACTTACGTACTATTGTGATATAATTTCATTCTATAGTGATACAATTCAATACTATAATGATACAAGTTCGTACTATAGTGATACAAGTTCGTACTATAGTGATACAATTTCGTACTATAGTGATACAATTTCATTCTATAGTGATACAATTTCAAACTGTGATGATACAATTTCATACCATATAATGCTATAATTCCAAGCGTTAAATAGATATAATAAGATATAATTTAATGCATATATGTTATTATGTGCAAGTTATTTACGGCTTGAATGTATACAAAATAAACTAATTCTATTGACTTCAATTTGTTTTAGAATTCGTGCCTTATATAATTATTTACAATTATATTTTGTATATACATGTATAGTTAGACAATTTAAAGGACACATGGCTATGTTTCAATTCGATTTTCACGTGGTCCTGCATGGAATTAATATTTACATCTATAAATGTATATATAATATTTATCTCAAGTAGTATTGCCTGAAAAAATATCTATATATATGATTATAAGAAATTTCCATAATACTAATTGCACCGCGCTAGTTTTGAAAATGTAAGCAAATGCTCTAAATACAAGTTCTGATTTCCTGATGTTCTGATGGTTGGATTATTTTTTGTTATGTTGATTAGAAGTAATAAGTTAATAGGATATAGTTTTGCTATTTTTGTCATAAACTACTACTTATATGTAAAATAGGAAACCTTTCAATCATTTGCCAGAGTTATGCCCTTTTCATAAATATGAAAAGAAACAAAGTGTTTATAAACATACTGGAATATTGAATTTCTTATCTTGCATAAATAATATGATTTTCAGAATTAGTCGTTAATCAAAAGTGCTGAGTGTCCCTTTATGAAATGGACGTTATGTAACATGTAACACGTGTAACATGGAACACATGTAACATGGAACACGTGTAACAGATGTGATCTTACATGTTACTCATGCAAAGTTTTTGTTGAAGTTACAAACTTGCCAACATTTGTGGTAAAATTGTATGTGAAGAGATAATAAATAATAAACACTGTTTGCTGGTTCCATGCATCAATTAACAGAAATGAATTTAGATATAATGATATGGAATAAAGTGGCAAACACGTGCTTCGATGTCCGAGGTGCAAATAAAACAATGTGTCCACTATCAACAAGGCATTAAGAGTGTTGACATTGTATGAATAAATCAAACATTACTAAGCTACTTTTAAACATGATAAATACATGATAAATACAAAATTGGTAAACGTAACATTTTTCATAGCACACTTACAGGCGCGTAGCTTTCTATAGGCACGTGCCTACACTTTTTACTTCATTGTTCTCCTTATCAAAGAGAACAAACCTTGAAACATAACATTGATTTGGTTATAAAACAGTGAATTCAAGGCTAATATTAAAGATTACAACGCTCCTTAAAACATATACACGCCGAAATGCATCGACGTTAGTCTAGTTTATTTCTTTTCGGGGAAACATGTGCTCAGACCCCCATAATTATGCCTACACATCGCTACGCCCCTGACTAACGTTAACAAAATAAAAGCATGTTATTTTATTTTGAATGCTAGTGCAATGTATTTAGGCTTTGATAAACTATTTGCCATGCAGTTGTTTTCTGTAGTAAAATGGTACAACAACTTAAGCAATTTCAATTAAGAAGAAACAATTGAAAGAAAATGACCAATTTTGTACAATTTTAAAATAATGATTAAGTATGGATGATCACCAAGGAAAATGCATACTTGGTCAAACTGTTTTTGGGAAGCAAATGTAAATTTTACAACATTACTTAGTTATACATCACAAACACATATTTTGTCACAAGCACTGAATAGAAATAAACGTTCAAAGAGTCACAGCGACGAATATGTATATATGAGATTTCGAATTATTGCATTTTTGTGACAATATCAAGTTTCCAACGTTCGTGTGTCTATCTGTAAAATAACCCACAACGAAACAATACATCAAATTTGTCGGCGTAGCCGACTTACACTGACTTCTTTGTAAAGTCAATACTGACATAATCCGTCGGCGACTCTGTCCGTCGTACTACACTTGATCCAGATGGTTGAATATCGAGGTCCGCGTATACTAACTCTTTGCTGGATCCGTGGCTTTTCTAAAACGACAAAAGGGAGTATTTTATCAAATGTTCTACATATAATGTATTATACACAGTTAGTGAGGTTCAGCGTCATTCCATTCCATATGAGGTTACACCGAACATGACCATGCAGGTCGGCTATGTTATGTTACATTGAGATATAAATAAGATATATTAAGTGTCATTCCATTCCATATGAGTTTACATCGGACATGACCATGCAGGTCGGCTATGTTATGTTACATTTAAATATAAATGAGTTATACTAAGCGTCATTCCATTCCATATGAATTTACATCGGACACCATCATGTAGGTTGGCTAGACTAATGTTATTAGTGTATAAAAATGTTTGTCTGGAAACATTCATCATGTGTAAGACATATATATACCAAAAGTTATTATAGTATGCCATCACCCAACAAACACTAGGGACTGATGACAGTGAAGAAGGATAATCATGAAAGATAATTAATAAAACATTCATACAAATTAACTTGAATCTGCAACATACTTGTGCATGTTCTGGTTGCATCGTGTATTCCTCTGCTGCGGTACCAACGTTCCCATAATCCGGTTCTTCATGTGCAGATGATCCTGCAAAAGCCCCAGCAGCGACACTATCTTCATCAGGCTTACGCTCTCCCATATAAGCTTTTTGTTGTGATGTTTTCATGATTGGAGAGGCATAATAAAGTCCACTTGGGCAAGGAACAGCTCTGGGCAACTCGAGATATACTAAGTAAAGAAAGACAAAACACATGTAGAGTAAACATAATTTTTTAACGAAAATTCTAGACATAATATAAAAAAGTTAAGGTACACCGACAAGACATATCCTTACATCAATACAATCACATTAAAATTCTACATAGTTATTAGAAAGTTGCTTGGTTGCGTTCTGTGCCTCCAAGATATTCTTTTATACGATATATTTGCTATCACAGCAGCAGTTTTACGTGCCATATGGAGGCCTTAAAAAGTTGCCCCGTATTTTTATTTTGTGTTGTTATTATGTTTGATTCCTTGCAAATTCTATTTCCCCTAATGAACACACCGATGGATATACCAAATAAAAACAAAGACTGATATTTTCTTCTTTGCTTCAAAGTGGTCATTTCAACAGATATTGTTAAGGTTTAGATGGAAAAAGAAGAAAAAAATAGTTCACGTAAACTTTGTGATAATACAGTTAATTACCAATGGAGGTATGACATTGGAGATGCTGCTTACCGTGCAATCGGTATATAGTTTGTTTAGGTGGTCGAAACATAGAAGTAAGATAAATGCAAAGGCGCGGGAGTTAATGTTTATAATACAAAAACATAATTTAATGTATAACATGACACCGAGTCTCTATCATCTATTCAACTTTGAAGCCGAATAAAATTAGTGACCTTACCTTTATGGACAGATATATGCAACTACAAACGGTTCGAGTTGATATTTATCGTTCACAATAAAACTTGTAATTTTACAACGGAGATGTGAGGGTGGCATATAGCAAAAATCAAGACGAGAGAGCACGACAATTACTACATGCAGTACATGCGACCACATGCCATGTTTCCTGTTCCTTATTTGTCTTCTCTACTTTAATTGTCATTTTATTTGGAAAAAGTCAGTTACTTAAACCAGTGACTTAATTACATGTTTATATGTTTCTGTTTAACGACAATGCTTAATTCAGTCACCATGTCGCAGACATATTCATGGCATGTTCTCCAACATACATCTGACCATGTCTTCAATTAATTGTCGCATCCGCTAAAACTGTATTAGAAGAAGTTTACAGAGTCATTCAGGAGAGAGAGAGAGAGAGAGAGAGAGAGAGAGACAGACAGACAGACAGACAGACAGACAGACAGACAGGGTTAAATAGAAGAGAGAGACAAATGGACCTAGAGAATAATATAATATTATGTGTAATTTTCTATTCATCTTTTTTTGAAATGTAAGGATACAATTCAATTATATTACATTGGATAATATAATTATTGTTTTATAATCTTCTTTGAATGTGTTCTCAATTATTCAAAAATACGATCAAAAGAAACCTATACTCAGATATAAATATTAATCACAATGCAACCAGAAACACACACACACACACACACACACACACACACACACACACACACAAAACATTGAAGAGATCGGCGTGCATTGTCACATATCCAGATCAAACAGAAGCAAGTCTGAATCAAAGTCAAAATGAAATAAAAGCACAATGCAATTGACCATCATAAGTAGTTTTAACATACCATTTCCGCCATCTAGATTACTAAGTGACAAGGACAATGAGAGTATTTTAGTTCAATGATCAGATAAATAGATTTATTTAAATAATTGTGGGAAAATTAAGTGGCACTTCAGAAATGTTCAAATTAAAGAAATGTTAATACCACACAATATTCTGAGAGCAGAATTATAAATGACAGTTTATGAACGACTTTAGTAATGTCAAATAGATAGATAATGTTTTTTATATTGAAATGTTTTAAAGAAACTCAGGCAAAAACGGTTTATTTAATATTATTCATTAAAATTTGATATCTACTTATGTGTCATAAGTTTATACATCCAAAGGTAATAGTATTTATTTAACATCAATGAATACTTTTGATTTTAACATTGCTTTGTGTCCCTTTGAAGTGAACTATTAGTTTATTCATGTTGTATTTCAAGAAATAAACAGCCATATCTTTTTACATCGATTTGGAAACATGTTCTTAAAACGTATACAAATCGCGTTCGAAGTGTCAAAGTAAACGTAGAAAAGTGCCTTGCTCAATGATCCTACCCATGATCTTGCCAGGGAAACAGTGTAAGTAATGTTAACCCGTATATTCAACAATCAAACATTGATTGACATTGACTGTAGGTTTACAACGACAGTAAAAATATATTAGTTAAAACATTTAAAGTCCTAACACCTCAACGAATAAAGTGAATATAACCACATATTACCTGTTGTCATAATGAACTGGTTCTAGACTTTCCATTTGTAATTCTGGAAATAGAATGTTTCCAATTTTTAAAGCAATCCGCAGTCAATGCAAATGCAGAAATAAATACATAAGGTTGTTTCCTTCATTTTATCTGATGACAAATAACCAAAACCTTTCATCAGGTGTTATTGACTTTCACAAATTAGGTTTTACATGTACGTGTTGTGTGGCGGCCGTCATAGGTCGCACCCAATCTGCCCAACCCACGGTTGCCATTTTCATCTTGTTCAATGGTACGCTCCTTTGTCAGGAGACGACTTTCTCTACGTTTAAATCGATGAAAAAGAATCGAACTGTTCCACCGACGCTTCGGGAGAGTAGTTCCATGGAATCAAACAACTCAACCGGTGCTGCTAGAAAATATCATTATGGCCGATGCTTGTGGGGCGTGATGGCTGTTCCATACTTTATCACATCAAGAGGCCAGACACAATGTTGTTTAATTTTCAATACTGAATAAACTGTTTTGATCTCACCAAACATGTACATTAGCTTGCATAACATATTGATGTTTTATGAATGATTAAGAAACAATCACATTTAAGCTGTCACGTTTGTAGGTAATTAATTAGAGACTAGTGCTCACCAATGTTGCCTGATTTCCTGGTGACTTGCTTGATCACCATTCCGATGACTAGAAAAACAAATGTAACTGATGTCGCTGCAATAATTGGCCATGCATAAAGTGGTAGAGACTTTGAAATGCCCAGAACGTGGTTGTTTATGCTATCTTTAACACGAGTTTGTTGATTCTCTGAAAAAAGAAGACGATTGTAAAATAATGTTTCTAATAAACATATCTCATATATTTGCCTCTATTATTTTTAAAGCATAGTTAACGCTCACCAAACTCTGATATTATTCAACTGACCAATAAACATGCTCAAATCTCATTGCTCTGTGACAAACCCAAGTGGTGAGAGCTTGGACCGTTCTAGTCCTAGGACTAGATGTTTACTGAAGATACTCAAGGACAAGTAGGAAGTTGTGATTATGCAAAACAATAAATAATCAGTCTCTCAAATTGTAGCACGTACTTTGGTAAACAAAAAAATAAATTGAAAACATTCACAAACATCATGTGTGTATTCAATTGATTTCATAGAAACATATCAACACGTGCACATATACACAGTCATGACGCTAAAGGAAAGGTCATTTAATTTGTTTACGATTGAGTTTACACCGGTGTATAGACCTGGATTTTGTGATTATGGTATATATCTGTTATTATCTTATTATGATAAAATAGTTCAAAATACCAATGACTTCTATTTCGATACCCTTTGTCTTTGTCTCAAACACGTCATTATAAGCACTACAAGTGTACAACCCACTGTCTTCCAATGTTGTGTCGTTGAGGCTGATACACAATGTATTGAGTTTACACATGGATCCCCTGATTGTGGTGTTGTCTTTGTTTTTTACCCAGCTAATGTGTGTTTCAGGATAGCTTTTCACTGTACATTGCAATACAATGGTTGTGCTATTTGTGACGTTGGCAGTTGGTGGTGATAGGTTTATCTCTATCTTTGGTGCGTCTGAAAATAATATGATATAAGTTTAAAATAATAAGCATATCCTGACATATAAACTACAAATACATGTAGTGTACATTTCAGAAATGTTTCAGTCAAGTTTTAATTTGATATGCATATGACGTGCACATTCCATGCACTGTATTTCAAACACGGCATAGATAGGAGATAGGTGAATGCATATATACGAGGAATATATAAGTAATATTATCAATCATCAATTCAGAATTCAAAACTACAAGGAACACACTTTCGGAACGTTATTACCCATTTCCAACTAATATAAACTGTGTACAGTTAAATATAGCCAATAACAGTCGGAAATAAGTCGCCCCGGTATTTTACTCAGCTTTTTTTTGTCGGTTCCTTGCAATCATGCAGCTCATTTAATATCATTAAAATAGAATTCTGCTGAAGCTAGTAGACGTTAGTGGTGTTGTATATTCTATTGCCCCTCAGGGACAGATTCGATAAAAATCGAACCAGCTCTGAACCAGTTTTGTTATTTCAAATGCTCCCTTATCAGATAATATTTAACATTTTATTCATATTTGACGATGATCCGGATAAACTGAGTTATTGATTTTGCATATTCAAATATATGTAATACATGCATATGCTTACACAGGAGAGTTATTGTATATTCATCTGTTTTTTCAACATTAAAACTGCTACATTGAGCACGGCACTCTATTGTTTCTCCATCGTAATCCTTTGATATATTTACAGCAACAACATTTGTCGAAGTATAACCACCACTGTCGTTGGCTGTTTTCTCCCAGTTGCTTTTAACAATTGCATTCCGAAAATACCACACGGCCGGACAAGGAGGGTTGGTATTCCTAATTACACACGTGAAGTTCACGAGATTGTATGGATATTCTTCAATACTTGGCCGAGGTGGATCTAATGTTACAGACGATGGTGGAACTGTTTGATAAAAAACGAATGTAATTGGTAAGTGGAAATTAGTTTAAACTAATTTATTTTAGCTCGACTGCGAAGAAAAATTCAGGGTTTATATGAACTTCTTTCGAGTCCGCTTCCTGTGTAAAACCAATAATGCGTGGTTTCTTTTAGAAGTCATCGGTTCGAGCTTTAGATCGATCTAGCGTGAGCAGCAAACACTTTATTGACTACACCACCGCAAACCTATGGTAATTAGAATAAACATAATAACATCCTAACACTATAATTAGGTATAATTGATGGCATATATGTAGTGATATACATTCCATATATTCCTAAACAGAATGAAATTGAAATGTTATAAACGTGACGCGCAGTTTAAATAACCGAATAAACATTACGCTATCTGCTTATAAGGACGGTAACATCCAAATGTGTGTGTGTTAATTTACTTACATTTGTATATACATGCTTATGTAAATATTTATATTATAAACAAACAAAGAAACAACTGATGTTATTTATAGAAAACCTGACACCAGAACAACAAAGAAATAATAAAAGAAACAAACAAACGACATGATAGAAATGATGAAAGTGTTTTTATTGTTTTCAAATAAGATTATTTTAATTCGAATTTTGCGATAAATCAGTCGAATATTACATAAACAAAACAGTAGCACATTGTATTGTTAAGTTCAATACATGAAATCTCATTTAGAGCTTTATGAACTAATGACAGAACAAATAGTTATGCTTAGTAAAAATCATCTATATATGTATTTTATTATACATAATAATGACTTGTTTCAACATATTATCCTTGACATAATGTATGAGAAGACTGAATAGTCTCTCGCTACATAGTTGTGCCTCTTTTTAATGAGGTTACACGACTTTTACGCTAAAAAAGAGTTCTGTGTAATTTGGTTCGAATATTTTGAAATGTTTCAAAAGGACTGTGGTTACTTGCTGCAGATTAATTGAGCAAAAGCTGGCATAGCACATCGTTATCAGACACTACTGGTTTTAAAAAGTGACCTTTATTGCATTGAAAAGATGGATCTATTTTAAAACATTTGAGGGTTTCATTTTAAAGAAAAGACACTTTGGGTGTCATTGTACTGTCTCCAAAACATCGAGCAGGTCACACACCCACCACCCAACACTACACACACACACACACACACACACACACACACACACACACACCAGTTATTGTGATTTTTAATGAGACTTTAATTACTTAACGGATGAATGTAGGTGTATGAACTATTCGGTACCAAGTTTTATACTTTATTGGTTTAGATAAATAGTTTGCCTATGTTCTATTGAAGCATCAGGCTTGGGAATTATATAATTTAAGACGACATAACCAACCATGTCGGAGTTTGTGTTTTACTATCAACTAAATAACTATCAAATGCTTAAGGTTACCATTATATTATTTGATTTGTTTCACACATACAAGCATAGCAACACGATTGCATTTCCAATTTTCATTACTAATTAGGTCTATGTCCTGTAGCGTTTTAATAAGAAAATAATAAAACGGGGATTGGTGCACCCACGTGGCGGTTAAGCAACTGTTCGGTCCAATGCGGAAATCTCTACTGTCACTTCTTTTTTTATAAATATATTGTATGTAAAGTACTTTTTATGAATATTTCATTGATTGAATGTGTTAATAATGGTGTGTTGTGGTGGCTGTGTCCGTTGAACGATACGTCTCCTGTTGGACAAAGACTTTTACCATTTTAATTTATTGTATTGGCTGCTATATTTACAATATAAATAAACTACATCGTGCATGTTTATGTTTCCTGATACCTTTTTAATTTAGTTGATATGTATCACAGATTTACCAAACACCTAAATAAAACAATACAGATATCCAATGGCTTACCCCATATGCATGTATTTATGTATAAATTATTTACATGACTATTCGTGTATCATGCCATCAAGCATTCATTCCGTTAAACTGAAAAGTATATTAACATATATTCTGTTAATATACCGCAAAACAATTACCATCTATATATTTTCAAACATAATAAATATATACATAAAATATTTATTCAGAATCAGATTGGTTCCGGAATGATATTGTGCGCGGTAATACTTACGGCATGCAATAAAGTAAAACACACTGTATGCTTACATGTATAGTTTATCATCTGATCACCCGTACACAAGTCATCCTTTAACATCTCGTGGGAAAGACAACACTTGATCATTTCCTGGTTCCACGTTCTTTGTATGGTGGTCAGCACGGCCGTGGTCGTTGTTGATCCACTTACACTCCCTATAGTTGTCTGATTACTTATAATGGGACTTCCAGAGATATAGAATGTAACGTTTGGCGTAGGACGTCCTCCAATACTCCAACAAGACACGTTAATTGGCTTGCCCTCAATTAAAGAGGAGCTTAGGTTGAGTTGAGGGCTTCCTGGTTGGCCTGTGTTTATTTAAGGTACATTGAAATAGCAATATTAATTCCTAATAAAACGTTAAATATAGTGTTACTTTTGCATGTGTTATCCAACCATACAAGAGTATTTGCATGAAAGCCATTGATCAAATGAGAGTATAAACAAGGGAAGCTAAAAATAAAATGTAATGATAAAGTAATCAATGTTGGCTTATGTAACGTGTTCTTATTCGTTCATTTATGTCAGCACGTTATTTAATTTCCCATCGTACAGTGTCATATCATTAAATAATCATATTATATATTAAATCATGTCAATGGTGTATAATGTATGGTGGTATAGTTCTGCTCGCTTGTCAGCCTATTTTAAGTTACCATTTTAAGTTGACATAGAGAATACACTACCTACTATGTCGACATCTTTATGATATGTTGACATCATTATATTTATAATAAGTAATGTATTTTGATTATGAATATGGCGACATATGTAATATACCAACGGTTACTTATTAATGTTGATCATTATAATGTTAAAAGTGCGTTAATGATATCGATGTGTAGTTATTAATTTATAGCACAGATGTTATAATTGTATATACATTTATAGAAAGCAATTAAATTTCATCTACAACAAAGTTTCTTACGAATTAAGTATATATTCGTGGATACGACGAGTGGTTTCCCTAGCGCCTTATTGTCAACTTTACACTGAACAGTCAGCAACTGTTCTTTATGCGTTGGTGTATATTCTGTTGTATAAAACTCTCCTGAAAATACGGTCCTTTTTTTCTGCTTATCAACCAGCATTTCCACAGAGATAGGTTGTGTTCCACCCGTTGTATTACATCTGATTGTGATCGAGCGGGTCGGTGTACCATATATACACTGCTTACAACCCTCAAAGTCTCTAGTGTCCACGAACATCGGGGTACTCGGTGGAACTGAAGGGAGAAATATAACAAATGTCTCGAGCACTATTTTTAATTCATATGTATTGAACAGGATGTAATATGACGTCAATTCAAATTGATGAATACATTATTTAACGTGAAAACAGCAGATATAACGGAAAGATATGATAGCTTAATAAATGTTTACATTGGTAATTCAAACTCAGTACTTTTTCGATGCAATTTGGAAATTACAATCAATTATGATTCAAGACTTCGACATGAATATGAATATAATCACTTTTGATCGCATGAAAAACATATCAAACTTTAATTGATAAAAAAGACACCAGCTCATTTCAATACTAAAATACAAATGCAAGTTTTTGTTTGCTGAATATGTCCTTAAGGCGTGTACATATTCAAATGTCTCTGTATTCACATGTGGTAATACCTTGAATGATTGTATAGATGTCAAAATGTAACTGCGTCACTGATATGTGTATATGTTTGCTGTTGACGAATCAGAAGGAATTCTCAACAACATTAATGAACTCTTCATTTTAAACTAAATTTGAATAAAAACCAAAAAATCCTATCACATAATTATCATTATATTTGGTTTTAATCGGTGTTCATAAAAGTTTAATTATTCTACATATATACAGAATATTAACATATCTAGACGAACTAGATATCCCCACCATTTCGGGAAAATACGATCTCTATAAGATTTCTATAGTTGGACGAGCTTAAAGTATTTTAAATAATATAATTGCTTCAAATAGATCCTATTGTCAGATATCAATTGTTTATGCATACGGATTTCAGGAAGCTCACCCAATACTTGAATATGTTGCCTGTTAGTTTTATTTCTTCTGTTTTCAGTGCATTGAAGTTGGTACACACCAGTCATGGTACTGTTTATATTTGAAATTGTCAATACATACTCCATGCTGCCCTTTATTCCAGTCTCCAGATAATCCCCGGTAATATTCCTACTTGTACACACGTCCGATCCGGGACATATGTCGGGTGTAAACAGCCAGTATCGGACATGGTTACCAGGATTGTTGATGACAGATATCCGTGGCAGGTAACTCAGCTCAATATCTTCACCAGTTACAACCCGCGGTGTACGCTGATACAACAATCCACAATCCGCCAGTTCTAAATATATATATAAAATATAGTATCAAGTATATGTAGTATGTATAGCGGCATATGTGATCTTTATCTTTTTACCGATCATTTTTTATTTAGAAATACATTTTTTTGACTGCCAGTCTTGACAAAATAATAGTTAGCGATTTACATTTTACTCAGTACATGTTTGTATAAAATATTTATGTACTTTGAACATTACTTGTATATTGATATATTTTTATTTCAAATAATGAAATATTAAAATAAAAATTTAAAAATATATTATTCACATACCTGATATATTAATTTGTATTTTCATGTTACATTCTCTGTGCGGTAAATAGTTGACGAAGATGGTAACGTTTCCACTGAGAGTGTAATTGGAGAAGTGTAAGTAGTATATTGAATCCCTTTTATACATCGATACGTTTGACGAATTATAGAAGTTCATATATGATGTCTTGTTACTTGATACTCTATTGTACCCCCATGTGATAGACGGATTCACGAAGTAGTGAAAACGCGATAGTTCCAATGTTATGTTTAAAGGTCTATTTCTAAAAACTGGTTCAGTAACAGACAGTGTTCCACATTCAGTTACCAAAGTAGCTGCAAAGAATGATAAAACCGTGATGATATATACATTAATGTACTATCAATGTTTTGTGTAAGTTAAGTTATCCAATACAAAGTATGCGGTATTATATACCGATGAGACAAACGTTAGAAAGAAGAGATTTTGAAAAGAATATGTTACCGATGTATTCGGTAAATGAACTGAAATCTGGAAACCATTTGTTTTGAGTCATATGTATTGTTTCCTTCTGCTATGCAATCACGAAGACGAGTGATATATATCTAATTCACCTGAAAACAGGCACTTTAGGAAATATTATTTTTATTTTAGGAAATAGAGCCTATGACTCATGCAGCATCCGTAACTAGCACATTAAGACGATATTTCTGTCAACTACATTATCGCAGTGTCGTCATTAATGTACCAGGTGTTGCTGACACCACAGGAACCGTGGGTTCTAATCCTGAAAGTAACTAAAATGTTTAAAGTGATTTGGGATTTTATAACGAACTGGAACATTCCGTTCAAGAAATGATTTCTATTGAATTACATCAAGTACCGTCTCCAAAAATTGCAAAACTAAACCAATCTTTAAAATAATTAAGGACTACATACAGGTTTAACTGTCACTAATATAGTAGTATATTGTTATAGAGCTATATAATATCTGTAAGAAATACCAATGGTAAAGAGCATAAGACATTTGAATAAACAGTCCATGTTATTTTTATTTTTATTGTGTGAGCTATATTTGAGCTTACTGTTAAGAAAACTACAATCGATGCAATATTATATTGACTTTATTTATAAAGGAATTTTTAATAGATGAACATTTACTGAAGACTCGTTTTATATAAATGTAATTTTGTGAGAAATGCTAAAAACGAACAAAATGCACTGCAATTACGCATTCTAATGTTATAAAGCCGAACAGATCAAAACTATCTACCAGAGAAGGTCTCTTCAATGTGTAAAAAATCCCTCGCTCTAAACAAGAAACACTACGTTATTAAAAATATTTGGCAAAATCAATTAATTTCTTCGAATCAAAGTCTCAGCAGATGACAAAACCAAATAAAATATAATACTTGAATGCATATAAACGAAACCAGTAGCAGTCTACTTATGAGGAGTTATGGAGCATGCAACATCGGTCTTGTCCCTTAATACATACACAAAGAGTAGCAGTCGGTACATCAGGAGTTACGGAGCATGCAACATCGGTCATGCCCCTTAATACAGACACAAACAGTAGCAGTCAGTACATCAGGAGTTACGGAGCATGCAACATCGGTCATGCCCCTTAATACAGACACAAACAGTAGCAGTCGGTAAATGAGTAGTTACGGAGCTTGTAACATCGGCCATGCCCCTTAATACAGGCACAAACAATAGCAGTCGGTACATGAGGATTTTTGGAGCATGCAGCATCGGTCATGCCCCTTAATAAAGACACAAACAGTAGCAGTCGGTACATTAGGAGTTATGGAGCTTGCAACATCGGCCATGCCCCTTAATACAGGCACAAACAGTAGCAGTCGGTACATGAGGAGCTATGGAGCATGCAATATCGGCGTTGTCCCTTAATACAGGCACAGACAGCAGCAGTCGGTACATGAGGAGTTATGGAGCTTACAACATCGGCCATGCCCATTAATACAGGCACAAACAGTCGCAGTCGGTACATTAGGAGTTATGGAGCATGCAACATCGGCCATGCCCCTTAATACAGGCACAAACAGTAGCAGTCGGTACATGGGGAGCTATGGAGTATGCAATATTGGCCATGCCCCTTAATACAGGCACAAACAGTCGCAGTCGGTACAAGAGGAGCTATGGAGCATGCAACATCGGCCATGCCCCTTAATACAGGCAGGCACAAACAGTGGCAGTCGGTACATGAGAGGTTATGGAGCAAGCAACATCGGCCATGCCCCTTAATACAGGCATAAACAGTAGCAGTCGGGACATGAGGAGTTACGGAGCATGCAACATCGGCCATGGCCCTTGATACAGACACAAACCGTAGCAGTCGGTATATCAAGAGTTATGGAGCATGCAACATCGGCAATGCTCCTTAATACAGGCACAAACAGTAGCAGTCGGTACATGAGGAGTTACGGAGCTTGCAACATCGGTCATGCCCCTTAATACAGACACAAACAGTAGCAGTCGGTACATGAGTATATACGGAGCATGCAACATCGGTCATGCCTCTTAATACAGGCACAAACAGTAACAGTCGGTATATGAGGAGTTTTGGAGCATGCAACATCGGTCTTGCCCCTTAATACAGGCACAAACAGTAGCAGTCGGTACATCAGGAGTTACGGCGCATGCAACATGGGTCATGCCCCTTAATACAGACACAAACAGTAGCAGTCTGTACATGAGGAGCTAAGGAGCTTGCAACATCGGTCATGCCCATTAATACAGACACAAACAGTAGCAGTCGGTACATGAGGAGTTGCGGAGCATGCAACATCGGCCATGCCCATTAATACAGCCATAAACAGTAGCAGTTGGTACATGAGAGGTTACGGAGCATGCAACATCGGCGATGCCCCTTCATACAAGCACAATCAGTAGCAGTCGGTACGTCAGGAGCTACGGAGCATGCAACATCGGTCTTGACCCTTAATACAGGCACAAACAGTAGCAGTCCGTACACGAGGAGCTATGGAGCATGCTACACCGGCCAAGCCCATTAATACAGGCATAAACAGTAGCAGTCTGTACATGAGAGTTTACGGAACATGCAACATCGGCCATGCCCCTTAATACAGGCACAATCAGTAGCAGTCCGTACATGAGGAGCTATGGAGCATGCAACATTGGTCTTGCCCCTTAATACAGGCACAAACAGTAGCATTCGGTACATGAGGAGCTAAGGAGCATGCAACATCGGTCATGTCGCTTAATACAGACACAAACAGTAGCAGTCGGTACATGAGGAGCTATGGAGCTTGCAACATCGGTCATGCCCCTTAATACAGACACAAACTTTAGCAGTCGGTACATGAGGAGGTTTGGAGCATGCAACATTGGTCATGCCCCTTAATACAGGCACAAACAGTAGCAGTCTGTACATCAGGAGTTACGGAGCATGCAACATCGGTCATGCCCATTAATACAGACACACACAGTGGCAGTCGGTACATGAGGAGCTACGGAGCTTGCAATATCGGTCATGCCCCTTAATACAGATACAAACAGTAGCAGTCGGTACATGAGGAGTTACGGAGCATGCAACATCGGCCATGCCCATTAATACAGTCATCAACAGTAGCAGTCGGTACATGAGAGGTTACGGAACATGCAACATCGACCATTCCCCTTAATACAGGAACAAACAGTAGCAGTCCGTACATGAGGAGCTATGGAGCATGCAACATCGGTCTTGCCCCTTAATACAGAAACAAACAGTAGCAGTCGGTACATGAGGAGCTTTGGAGATTGCAACATCGGTCATGCCGTTTAATACAGACACAAACTTTAGCAGTCGGTACATGAGGAGTTATGAAAAATGCAACATCGGTCATGCCTCTTAATACAGGCACAAACAATATCTGTCTATACATGAGGAGTTATGGAGCATTCAACATCGGCCATGCCCGTTTATACAGGCACAAACAGTAGCAGTCTATACATGAGGAGCTATGGAACATGCAACATCGGCCATGCCCCTTAATATAGACACCAACAGTAGCAGTCGGTACATGAGGAGCTATGGAGCTTGCAACATCGGTCATGCCCCTGTATACAGATACAAACTTTAGCAGTCGGTACATGAGGAGTTACGGAGCATGCAACATCGGCCATGCCCATTAATACAGGCATAAACAGTAGCAGTCGGTACATGAGAGGTTACGGAGTATGCAACATCGATCATGCCCCTTAATACAAGCACAAACAGTAACAGTCTGTACATGAGGAGATACGGAGCATGCAACATCGGTCTTGCCCCATAATATAGGCACAAACAGTAGCAGTCGGTAAATGAGGAGCTATGGAGCATGCAACATCGGTCATGCCCTTTAATACAGACACAAACAGTAGCGGTCGTTACATGAAGAGCTATGTACCATGCAACATCGGCCATGCCCCTTAATACAGGCACAAAGAGTAGCAGTCGGTATATGAGGAGTTACGGAGCATGTAACATCGGCAATGCCCCTTAATACAGACACAAACAGTAGCAGTCTGTACATGAGGAGCTAAGGAGGTTGCAACATTGGTCATGCCCATTAATACAGACACAAACAGTAGCAGTCGGTACATGAGGAGTTGCGGAGCATGCAACATCGGCCATGTCCATTAATACAGCCATAAACAGTAGCAGTTGGTACATGAGAGGTTACGGAGCATGCAACATCGACGATGCCCCTTAATATAGGCACAATCAGTAGCAGTCGGTACATGAGGAGCTACGGAGTATGCAACATCGGTCTTGCCCCTTAATACAGACACAAACAGTAGCAGTCCGTACATGAGGAGCTATGGATCATGCAACATTGGTCTTGCCCCTTAATAGAGGCACAAACAGTAGCAGTCGGTACATTAGGTGTTACGAGCAAGCAACATCGGTCATGCCCCTTAATACTGACACAAACAGTAGCAGTCGGTGCTTGAGGATCTATGGAGCTTGCAACATCGGTCCTACCTCTTAATACAGATACAAACAGTAGCAGTCGGTACATGAGGAATTACGGAGCATGCAACATCGGCCATGCCCATTAATACAGGAATAAACAGTAGCAGTCGGTACATGAGAGGATACGGAGCATGCAACATCGGTCATGCTCCTTAATACAGACACAAACAGTAGCAGTCTGTACACGAGGAGTTACGGAACATACAACATCGATCTTGCCCCTTAATACATGCACAAACAGTAGCAGTCTGTACATGAAGAGTTACGGAACATGCAACATCGGTCATGCCCCTTAATACAGGCACAAACAATATCTGTCTGTACATGAGGAGTTATGAAGCATTCAACATCGGCCATGCCCCTTTATACAGGCACAAACAGTAGCAGTCTGTACATGAGGAGCTATGGAGCATGCAACATCGGCCATGCCCTTTAATACAGACACAAACAGTAGCAGTCTGTACATGAGGAGATACGGAGCCTGTAACATCAGTTTTGCCCCTTAATACAGACACAAACAGTAGGAGTCTGTACATGAGGATCTATGGAGCATGCCACATCGGTCTTGCCCCTTAATACAGACAAAAACAGTAACAGTCTGTACATAAGGAGCTATGGAGCATGCAAAATGGTCATGCCCCTTAATACCGACACTAACAGAAAGTCTGTACATGAGGAGCAAGGGAGCATGTAACATCGGTCATGCCCCTTAATACGGTCACAAACAGTATTAGTCTGTATATGAGGAGTTATGGTGCATGCAACATCGGTCATGCCCATTAATACAGCCACAAACAGTAGCAGTTTGTACATGAGCTATGGAGAATGCAACATCGGTCTTGCCCCTTAATACAGGCACAAACAGTAGCAGTCTGTACCTGAGGAGCTATGGAGCATGCAAAATCGGTCATGCCCCTTAATACAGACACAAACAGTAAGTCTGTACATGAGGAGCTAGGGAGCATGCAACATCGTTCATGCCCCTTAATACAGACACAAACAGTAGCAGTCTGTACATGAAGAGTTATGGAGCATGCAACATCGGTCTTGCCCTTTAATACAGACACAAACAGTAGCAGTCGGTACATGAGGAGTTATGGAGCATGCAACATCGACCTTGCCCCTTAATACAGACACAAACAGTAGCAGTCGGTACATAAGGAGTTATGGAGCATGCAACATCGGTCTTGCCCTTAATACAGGCACAAACAGTAGCAGTGTGTACATGAGGATTTCTGGAGTATGCAACATCGGTCTTGCCCCTAAAAACACGCACAAACAGTAGTAGTCGGTACATGAGAGGTAATGGTGCATGTAACATCGGCCATGCCCCTTAATACAGACACAAAGAGTAGCAGTCGGTACATGAGGATCTATGGAGAATGCAACATTGGTCTTGCCCCTTAATACAGGCACAAACAGTAGCAGTCGGTACCTTAGAGGTTATGGAGCATGCAACATCGGCCTTGCCCCTTAATACAAGCACAAACAGTAGCAGTCTGTACATGAGGAGCTATGGAGCATGCGACATCGGTCTTCCCCTTAATATAGACACAAAAAGTAGCAGTCGGTACATGAGGAGTTATGGAGAATGCAACATCGGTCATGCCCCTTAATACAGACACAAACAGTATCAGTCGGTACGTGTGAGGTTTTAGAGCATGCAACATCGGCCATGCCCCTTAATACAGGCACAAACAGTAGCAGTCGGTACATGACAGGTTATGGAGCATGCAACATCGGTCATGCCCCTTAATACAGGCACAAACAGTAGCAGTCGGTACATGAGGAGTTACGGAGCTTGCAACATCGGTATTGCCCCTAAATACAGTCACAAACAGTAGCAGTCGGTACATGAGAGGTTATGGAGCATGTAACATCGGTCATGCCCCTTAATACAGGCACAAACAGTATCAGTCGGTACATGAGAGGTTATGGACCATGCAACATCGTCCATGCCCGTTAATACAGGCACAAACAGTAGCAGTCGGTACATGAGGAGTTACGGAGAAGGCAACATCGGTCTTGCCCCTTTATACAGACACAAACCGTAGCAGTCTGTACAGGAGGAGCTATCGAACATGCAACATCGGTCTTGCCCCTTAATACAGACACAAACAGTTGCAGTCGGTACATGAGGAGCTATGGAGCATGCAACATTGGTATTGCCCCTTAATACAGGCACAAATAGTGGCAGTCGGTACATGAGGAGTATTGGAGTATGCAATATCGGTATTGCCCTTTTATACAGGCACAAACTGTAGCAGTCAGTACATGAGGAGTATTGGAGTATGCAACATCGGTATTGCCCTTTTATACAAACACAAACAGTAGCAGTCGGTACATGAGAGGTTATGAAGCATGCAACATCGGTCATGCCCCTTAATACAGGCACAAACAGTAGCAGTCGGTACATGAGAGGTTATGGAACATACAACATTGGTCATGCCCCTTAATACAGGCACAAACAGTAGCAGTCGATACATGAGGAGCTATGGACCATGCAACAACGGTCATGCCCCTTAATACAGGCACAAACAGTAGCAGTCGGTACATGACGAGTTACGGAGCATGCAACATCGGTCTTTTACCTTAATACAGACACAAACAGTAGCAGTCGTTACATTAGGAGCTATGGAGCATGCAACATCGGTCTTGCCCCTTAATACAGACACAAACAGTAGCAGTCTGTACATGAGGAGCTATGGAGCATGCAACATCGGTCATGCCCATTAATACAGTCACAAACAGTAGCAGTCGGTACATGAGGATTTACGGAGCATGCAACATCGGTCATGCCCCTTAATACAGGCACAAACAGTAGCAGTCGGTACATGAGGAGCTATGGAGCATGCAACATCGGTCTTGCCCCTTTATACATATACAAACTGTAGCAGTCTGTACATGAGGATCTATGGAGCATGCAACATCGGTCTTGTCCGTTTATACAGACACAAACAGTAGCAATCGGTACATGAGGAGCTATGGAGCATGCAACATCGGTCTTGCCCCTTAGTACAGACACAAAGAGTAGCAGTCGGTACATTAGGAACTATGGACCATGCAACATCGGCCATGCCCTTTAATACAGGCAGAAACAGTAGCAGTCGGTACATGAGGAGCTATGGAGCATGCAACATCGGTATTGCCCCTTAATACAGGCACAAACAGTAGCAGTCGGTACATGAGGAGCTATGGAGCATGAAACATCGGTCTTGCCCCTTAATACAGGCACAAACAGTAGCAGTCGTTACATGAGGAGCTATGGAGCATGCAACATCGGTATTGCCCTTTTATACAAACACAAACAGTAGCAGTCGGTACATGAGAGGTTATGGAGCATGCAACATCGGTCTTGTCCCTTAATACAGGCACAAACATTATCAACACTGGATGAGCTACATGATCCCAAGGTATTATAACTGAGGTAAACAGAGTTTTAATATATTGGATGAATATAACATAATTCCATATTAGGTTGATAAAAGCTTACCTTTACCGTCAACAAAACCTTTAACAAAGAACACAGAAATGAGGTAAATATATTTATCCATTATTTGTGAATAAAGGTATAATGGTAAATTCCACAGTCGAATATATAATAAACAATACGTTAGTCGCAATAAGGAATTACAATGTTTATTATTTGCCTAAAATTCAGAGGTCAGTGTCGCAAATCAGATTGACTTCGTTAAAAATAATGTTTGAAATAATTGTTTTAGTACAAGTGATTATAAATCTGTTTCCATCTGCTGTACAATTATTGTACTACATATAGTTTGTCTTTAATTAAGAAACGCAGCTACTGGCCACATGATCAAGCTATACCATTGTATTTTAATTCGCAAAGTTTAATAACTCTGTAATGCATGTATAAATGATGAGTTGCTGCAGCATTAACTTCCTCATATATTAAACAATGATAAATCTAAAAGTTACCCAGACCAATCAAACGGTGCCCAGTCATTATGTCAACCTCGAAAGTACAATCAAAACAGGAAAATTATATACAATGGGAAGTTTATCAATTTCAGAATATATGATGACCATTTCAATATTCATGGCAATATGTCACGTATCAAAATATTGAACTGCTTTGGTGTATCAGTTTTTTAACAAGGTATAAAACAATTATTTTTTTCAAATATAGTCTTGTTTATTTTGGAACTGAAATCAAACCCATTGGGTTAATGTGTGAATCTTACAGCAAAGTGAATCTCACAGAGTAAAGTTTACATCAACACCGCCAGATGTGAATTATTTGGCTAAAACCGTTAATATTCACTTTGAAATTAGCTCTCGAAGCGAAACATCATATAAAATAAAAAGAACTCCCACCGTCACAGATATGGACAATTGGTTTTATTTAATGTGTTTAATGTATAAATAAGATACAGTGATGATTTTATTGGACACATTACAACAATGTTGAAGTTTCCATGTACTTTAACAATCTAATTCAATGAATATGACTTCGAATAAAGAGACATTTAAAGTTGTATAAAGAGGAACAACAACAACAGTTGAATAACTATATTCTTTTTTCACGTGTCACTGGTGGCAGGAAAATTCCAGAGAGGAACATGATTCTCATGCGCTCATTTTGGGCTAAAGTGTTTATATCAAGTTATACGGCTTTGGTTTTGTGCCGATGCGTAATTTCCACCTTCTGGTGCATAGCTTACATGTTTTATTTGTGTAGGTCGAGCGGTTCGATGCAACCTTGCGTAAACCACCTGGGTACCATCGTACTGCTCGAGTCCTTTCGGGGGTTTTCCTGTCATTTAAGTGATCAAACGCCATTATCGTTCTAATGTGGAATTATTAAATTTTACTGAGAATTTAGGAATATTATTAAATTTCAATTGATTTGATTTAGTGCTGTTTATTTAAGTTTGTTGGAATGTCTAGCGTCAATTTATGTCATGAGAGGCCAGAGACGATCATTTAGTCAGCAGTCAAACACTCATCCGTACAAGTTACTGGTAGCTTTCCCATGAATCAACAGTGTGAGACGGTTGACAATGAGACAGGGAGACGATCATTTAGTCAGCACCCAAACACTCATCCTTGCAAGTTACTGGTAGCTTTCCCATGAATCAACAGTGGGAGACGGTTGACAATGAGACAGGGAGACGATCATTTAGTCAGCACTCAAACACTCATCCTTGCAAGTTACTGGTAGCTTTTCCATGAATCGACAGTGGGAGACGTTTGACAATGAGACGCAATGTCGCATATCAGTCATAACTGACACTGTGGCTGACCAGGGATTTGAACTCAAGATGTCCAGGGATTGCAACATGTGACCGACTATGCTAACCGAGCAGGTCATTTTGATATGAGTCATCTTGAAATAACTAATTGGAAAAAGGTAAAATAGTACTTTTTTTATTTAACACCATCATAGCTATATGAAATCACGGTTGACGTATTCAAATGTCAACATGTTGGATTTTGAAGAAGTGCTTTTAAAATATCTTTTAAATTATTGTTCGTTCATGCGTACAAAAGTGCAGACGAATGTGTTATTATTTGGTTACGAAAGAGCACTCAAGGGAAATAAATCCTGATGGCACACTAACAGTAATGGCCCTGTTAATAGATTATTATTATTGGATTTTAGGCTTGAACATCATACATGTATTTGAAAAAGATAAGTTTACAAAAGGAATAAGAAATGAACTTTTTTCTCTTTGATGAGATGTTTCACGTTTCTATCAATGACACGACGTATTCCGTATCTTTCTTGTTAATACTTCAACAAAAGATAAAACTATATAATCATCAACCATTTTAAAACTGTAGACACGACTCTAATATGTTTTGCGTTCATATTTATGAGACAAATTCGTTTTCCGCATTCTAAATATATGGATACACATCCTATAAGAGCCATGTCCACTAGTTCAAAAAGAAGAAAAACATTTTAAAAACTGGGGTGTGTTTTCTTTGGAAAGGGACGGGGAAGAAATCAATCTTTAGGAAATATTCTCACAGGTATTTATTTTGATTGTTACGTAATGCTTGTTTTCCCCCGAATGAGCTAAAGAAGGAAATGAAAATACAAATTATTCACAATTTCTTTTAATTTAAACATATTTTTTTTGCCAAATATATACATACATTTATATTAACAGCATAGAATAAATATGGCAAAATGGTCTGGCTACCACATTAGTTATGGCCATTCCCTTGAAACGATCAATTGTATTATATTTAGTACCATTAGGTGGACATGTACAATGAAAATGTATACATGTAGTAAAATGTTAAGAAGTTTTAAAAAAATAGAAAGAATTTTATAAAATACACTTAGAATAATATTTGTTATCAATAACAAAATGTATACATGCATGCCTCCTGCAGAGGACTTCTGTGATACTAAAATAAATACTAGTCATTAAAACGGTTTGGTTGTTTAATATATATGTGCATGTTGTCAAATAGATCACCATTTTCAAGATCAGTTAAAGCATTGCTGCCTAACAGAATCTTTTGCATACACAAACGATGATATGGTCGTTTTAGTAAATAATTGAAGACTCAATGAAACAGTAATATTGAAAGAAATAATTATGTGCATTTTCTGTATCATATCCACATTTGCTGTGTCATGTAACTGATTTATGTACATATCATTATTTTATTTACTACACAATTTGTATGTTGATCATTGCATAAACTGTATATTTTGGCCAAATTTATTCATGTGTGTATTGACTGTTTAGATGGTTCCTATACATGTACACATTTTTATCTATGTGATTTATTGAGACGACTCGATTCTCAGTTTGTGATTCAATCTCAAGAATGGTTGAAGGACATCGGACATGGGCAGCTAATTTATTAAACATTGTACAAGAGATTCAGGTAAAATAAATGCAGACTTGCAACAGTCCTAGCATAAATTTAACACAAACTATTCAAAACAATTTGTAAATTCAATAATTTACTATAAATGTTAACATTCAACAAAGCAATCCATTAATCAAACCTATTAATAACTTGGACATAACATGGAAATATTTTATTGCAAATCTACTTTCAATTTCAATTTCTTTTATTTTTCAGTTTTAATTCAAAATGAAGGAGTAGTGTGTACTATCATAGTAACCTTTGAACTATGTTGTATTAAAAGCCAATACAATCGTTACAAATAATTTGCTTCTTTGACGGAATGTCGTCCATTCATAAGCTTTCATTCAACACATCAATGTAAAAGTAGTCGAACAACACCAACCAATCAAAAATCTTCTTGCATATATCTTTTTGACACCATTTGTAAAAAGACGTTAAATGTATTGTGGTTCAATAATTTCTATAATTTATAACAAACAAAACGTACCTTGCAGTATTGATTTCGAGTATAAAACTCTTTATGCGATGGGCACGAATTGAATGTATGCTATCTCTTAAACAATGGCCGATATTTAAACAAACTTGAAAAAAGACGGTCGAAAAAATAATTTTTGAATTTCCTTTGGTTTTATTTTACTTTTGAAGTGGTAATTTAAAGAGTAAAATGTTATTTAAAACTGTGTTGTTAATCTTGATTATTCAGTATTAATAATGAGAAAACAACGATTAAAATCAGTATCTAGCACGTGCGGTTATACAAAATAGACAATGTGAAAGTCGGTTTCCACGTACATGCACGGACTAGTATGTTCAGTGTATATCAAATCAAACTTTCGGTCTGATTTTATAGACTGTATTGTCAATCAGAAAACTACATTAACACAACATATATGTTGTTGTTGTTGTTGTATAGTGCTTAGCGTCGCTTTGAACAATTTTCCAATCATATTTCGACGGTGTCGACATGATACATTATTCTTATAGAGTATCATGCCACATACACAGTGTATAATAACCCACCAAGTCAACTTATACTGACACCAGATTGACTGGACCTAGAACTATACTCTTAATGCTGAGCATCAAGCGAGGAAGCTTCTAGTTTTCCTAGTGTTAAATATACCTAACGTTGAACAAAATTGACGGGACAAAAAATGAAACTTTCGCTTTGTTTAACTGCAGCTTTGATTTTTTTACAACCGACCCCTTTTAATGAATAATTTCATATTTTTTCTGTAAAAATACAGCCAAAATGCTATCCATACAAATGCACGTTAAACTACTCTTTCGATACATACAAGAATAGTTTTAACTTTCATATTATTATGCCATTTTATTTAGATATGCTTAACAGTGCCATTTATAATCATGTATTAAGACCCTTTACTATTTTCGGAACAACAGAAACTATCATAATTAATAAAGACTGCCTAATGCCATCGGTTAATATTCAAATTCCAAATCTATGGGACATGTACATTGTCCTTCGTACTCTGTGGATATTACAGACATCAAATCCATAGATATGGCTACTTACACCAGGAAGTAACTGTATACTACGTTTTCAACAGTTATACATTCCATTTTAGCTTTTGAAACTGATAAGTGTCAGTATTTAAATACTATATGAGATGTCAGCCATGCCTTTTTCATTATTTGGGTTTAAATTTATTAGAATTAATGTAATAAATGTTTTGCAGCATAATTAATAAATACTTTAACTGGTACTTACATAGAAACAAGGTCCATTTCTGAGATAAACTAGTAATTTTAAGAATATTTAGTTAACGACTAAGATAGTTTGTAACTATATAGTGTCGTTCTCCATTGTATATATGTTCTTTCTTCATGAAAAAACACCATAATTGATGATCATTCAGGAAAAAAAATATTAACAAAATAAGGGCACCCACAATATACACGTATGTACAGAAATGAGGGCATCCATGATAGATAAATGTATGTACAGAAATAAGAAATCCAACAAAATAAATTCATACACAGAATTAAAGGGACGTACAAAATGTAAACATGTATAAATATGAGTTTGTCAATAAAGTAACGTTTTTTTTATATATCTCATAGTAATGTTTATACTCTTAACCATATATATAAACATTATCGTATAAGCAAAACATTAACATTTCATAATAGCCAAAACACGATATCATTTACACATGTTGTTTCATAATCTACATATACATTGGAGAATAGAAATCATTCTCATCTGCAACATACAGTAGTTTATTTGATCTTATTGCTAACATAACTTGAAGATTTGAAAATATACCAAGACATTACAGTTTGAGGGTAAATAAACTATTCGACATCGAGATATAATATTCCTTAATTCTTATTCCGCAATAAAACAAAAATCACCACAGAGCCAAGACCAAGTACAAGAGACCCAAGTGCAATTAGTACACATATAGCTATGGCCCTTCCATATATGATGGACTTAATGTGCTCATTATCGTCTGCTTTACGTCCTGTGCTATCACCCCTAGTAGAGCCGTACTCATGCTCTGAAATGAACATTGACAAATAAATTTAAAAAAAAGAAAATGTTAATATAAATATATTATGATCAAGACTCGAAGGGCGATAATTTTCGTTACATATGACCAAGGTGTTAATATCGCCGGATACAGATTTAATAAATGTTATCATTCTGAAATGTTACATATAATTAAAGTTTACAGAATGTGAAGCATGTATAGAAGATTTCTTAGACAAAAACAGTCATGATGATAAAAGACAGGTAACTGAATTAGTTTAGGATTGTAGTTATACCGGTGCGTATACCTGGATTTTGTAACTATGGTTTTTATCTTATTATAAGAATAGTTCAAATTACCAATGACTAAGATTTGGATACTGTCTGTCTTTGTCCCAAAAACGTCATTATGAGCACTACAAGTGTACAACCCACTGTCTTCCAGTGTTGTGTATTTGAGGCTGATATTCAAGGTATTGTTAGTGGACGTGGATCCCGTTATTGTGGTATTGTCTTTGTTTTTTACCCAGCTGATTCGTAATTCAGGATAACTTTTCACTATGCATTGCAACACAACTGTCGTTCCATTTGTGACGTTTGCAGTTGGTGTCGATATGGATATGTCTATCTTTGGTGCGTCTGTAAAAAGATAATAAGACACTAAAAAGCATGTTAAGGAATATAAACTACAAATATTATACATTGCAAAATTGTTTCAGTCAAGTTTTAATTGTTGCTATATGTCTTGCATATCCCATGCACTGTATATACGAGAAACCGATACTCGATTAATATTATCAATCATCAATTCATAATTCAAACTACAAGGAACACACTTTCTGAACGTTATTATCCATTTCCAACTAATATAAATTGTGTACACTTAAATATAGCCAATAACAGTCGGAATTAAGTCCCCCCGATATTTAACTTATTTTTTTTTGTTGGTTCCTAGCAATCACGCAGCTCATTTAATATTATTAAAATACAATTCTGCTGAAACTAGAAGGCGTTAGTGGTTTTGTATATTCTATTGCCCCTCAGGGACAGACTCGATAAAAAAATCGAACCTGCTCCGAACCAGTTATGTTATTTCACATGCTCCCTTATCAGATATCATTAAACTTTTTATTCATATTTGACAATGATCCGGATAAACTGAGTTATTGATTTTGCATATTCAAATATATGTAATACATGCATATGCTTACACGGGAAAGTTATTGTTTATTCATCAGTTTTTTTTTTCAGTATCAAAACTGCTACATTAAGCACTGCATTCTATCGTTTCTCCATTGTCATCCTTTGGTATATTTACAGCAACAACATTTGTCGAAGTATAAATACCACTGTCGTTGGCTGTTTTCTCTCAGTTGCATGTAACAATTGCATTCCGAAAGTACCACAAGGTCGGACAAGGAGGGTTGGCATTCCTGATTACAAACGTGAAGTTCACGAGATTGTATGGATAATCTTCAAAGATTGGCCGAGATGGATGTAATGTTACCGACGTAGGTGGAACTGTTTGATAAAAATTAAATGGACATGGTCAGTGGTAATTAGTTTAAACTAATTTATTTTAGCTCTATGGCGAAGAAAATTCAGGGCTTATATGAACTACTTTCGAGTCCGCTTCCTGTGTAAAAACCAGTAATGCGTGGTTTCTTTTAGAAGTCATCGGTTCGAGCTTTGGATCGATCTAGCGTGAGCGGCCAACACTTTATTCACTACACTACCGCCAATTTATGGTAATTAGAATAATCACAATAACATCCTAACACACTATAATAAGGTATAATTGATGGTATATATGTAGTGATATACATTCCATATATTCCATTACGCTATATAAATACAGTAACATCCAAATGTGTGTGTGTTAATTTACTTACATGTGTATATACATGCTTATGTAAATATTTATATTATAAACATACAAACAAAACAATTGATGTTATTTAAAGAATACCTGACGCCAGAACAACAAAGAAAAAATAAAAGAAACAAGCATACGACATCATGACAGTGTCTTTATTGTTTTCAAAAATGATCATTTTAATTCGAATTTTGCGATAAAGCAGGCGAATATCATATAAACAAAACATTTACAGTAGTACATTGTATTGTTAAGTTCAATATTTGAAATCACATTGAGAGCTTTATGATCAAACGACAGAACAAGTAGTTATGCTTAGTAAAAATTATCGATATATGTATTTTATCATACATAATAATGACTTGTTTCAACATATTATCCTTTACACAAAGTATACAATTGATGGGATGACTGAACAGTCACTCACTACTTAGTTGTGCCTCTTTTTAATGAGGCTACACGACTTTTACGCTTAAAACTTCGAAATATTTTGAAATGTTTTATAGTAGCTGTAGTTTCTTGCTGGAGATGAATAGAGCAAAAGCTGGCATAGCACATCGTTATAAGACACCACTGGTGTTAAACAGTAACCTTTAATGCACTTAAACGATGGATCTATTTTAAAACACTAGAGAGTTTCATTTAAAATAAAAAAAACTTGGTGTGTCACTGCACTCTCTTCAAAACATCGAACAGTTCAACACCCAACCCCCCTCCACCCACCCACTACTAACGGATGAATGTGGGTGTGGACTATTCGGTAACGAGATTGATGCTTTATGGGTTTAGATAAATAGTTTGCCTATGTTCTATTTAAGCATCAGACTTGGGAATTATATAATTTAAGACGACATAACCAATCATGTTGGAATCTTTGTTTTACCATCAACGAGGTAACTTTCAAATGCTCAATGTGACCATTCCATTATTTTATTAGTTCCAAAATGTAAATTCTATATTATTGCATTTTCAATTTCCATTGTATATAAACTACATCGTGCATGTAAATTGGACAACCATACTTGTATATGTTTCTTGATAACTTTTCAATTTAATTGATATGTATCATACATTTATCAAACAAATATTAAATTAAACAATATAGGTATCCAATGCCTTACTTTATATGCATGCATTCATGAATAAATTATTTACATGACTATTCGTGTATCATGTCATCAAACATTCATTCCATTAGACTGAAAAGTATATTAACATTTATTCTCTTAATATACCGCAAAAAATACCATCTTTATCTTTTCAAACATAATAAATATATGCATAAAGTATTTATTCAGAGCCAGACTGGTTCCGGCATGGTATTGTGTGCGGTAATAAGACGTTTGCTAAAGTAAATACTTACATGAGTAATTTATCTGTGTATCATTCGTACATAAGTCATCCGCTAACATCTCATGAGAAAGACAACATTTTATCATTTCCTGGTTCCATTTCCTTTGTATGGTTGTCAGCGCAGCCGTGGTCGTTGTTGATCCATATACATTGCCTATAGTTGTCTGGTTCCCCTTAACTGGTCTTCCAGAGATGTAGAATGTAACGTTGGGCGCAGGACGGCCTCTAATACTCCAACAAGACATGTTTATTGGCTTGCCCTCAATTAAAATGTTTAGTCTGAGTTGAAGGTTTTAAAAAGTATAAGCTGTTCCTAATAAAACATAAACAATCGTGGAATATAGTATTACTTTTGCATGTATTATTTAACCATATAAGAGTATTTGCATGTAAATCATTTATCAAACGAAAGTATTACCAAGGGACACTATAATAAAATGTCGTATAGTGTCATATGTTTGAATCATATTACATATAAAATCGAATATGAGTAGTACTGTAAGGTCATTTATAATGTACCCTGCCCACCTGTTAACCACATAGTAACTTCATTAAGTCGACTTATTACCACTTATTATGTTGACATAATGTTATCGTTGTTACAGATAAAGTATTTTAATTATGAATATGGCGATATCTGTAATATATTAACTGGATGAAATGATCAGTCAGTCTCATATCATGCTACCAACTGGTCACTTATTGATGTTGACATTTCTATCATAATAGTTTTAGAATAATGAAATAAAGCATTACCTAGTGTAGTTTTAATTCATAGTGCATGTGTATATGTATATCAAGTATTTAAATTTCATCTTTAACAAAGTTTCTTACGAAATATGTATATCTTCTTGGATACGACGTGTGGTTTGGTTAGCGCCTTATTGGCAACGTTGCACTGAACAGTCCACATATGTTGTCTATCCGTTACATTCAATTTTGCTGTATACAATCATCCCGAAAATACGGTCGTTTGATTCATGTTATCAACCAGGATTTCCACATAGACAGGTTGTGTGCCACCCGTTTTATTGCACCTGAATGTGATCGTGTGGAACGTTGTACCATTAATACACTGCTTACAGCCCTCAAAGTCTGTATCCATAAACATCGGAGTACTCGATGGAACTGAAGGTAAACACATAGCAAAATGTCTCGAACACTATTTTTGAACCTATGTCTATTGAAAGGATGTCATGTGACGTCATTTCAAAATATGAATATATTATTTAACGTTAAAACAACATATATAACGATACTGGTAATATTTGATAACTATCGGTCATTAAAATACAGAGCGACATGATGCAATTTAGAAGCTACAACCAATTGTTATTAATGAATATAATCATTTTTTTCTTAGAAAGTATGTACATATCTAAATGAAAATACAAATCATTCGCAATTTCACTTAGTTTAAACATATTTTATTACCAAATATGTACACACATACATATTACAAGCATAGAAAAAATAAGGCATCATTGTCCGGTAACCACATTAGTTATGGCCATTCCATTGAAACGATGAATCGCATTCTATTTCGAAATGCAACGGAAATTTAAATATGTAGTTAAATGTTACAGACATATATTAAAATTCATATAAAGACACGAAGACGTTTAGAAAATAAAAAGAATTCTAAAGAACACAATTAGAAGAAAGATTTTTATTAATTTGTAAAGTTAATCCAAAGAACTTCATTCAAACAGTATGCACGTCTACTGCAGAGGACTTTTATAATACTAAAAATAAATATCACAAAACACTAGTCATTAAAACGTTTTGGTGGTTTATTATTATGTGCATGTTGTCAAATAGATCGCCATTTTCAACACCAATTTAAGCATTGCTGCCGAACAGAATCTTTTGAATGCACAAAAGATGATATGGTTCTGTTTTAGTAAATAATTGAAGCCTCAATGAAACGGTAACATTGACAGAAAATAACTTTGTGCATCTTCTGTATTACTTCCACGTTCATATTTTGCTGTTTCATGTACGTGGTTTATGTACAGATCATTATTTAAGTTACTACACAATTTGTATCTTGGTCATTGCATAAACTGAACATTTAGCCTAAACCTATGCACGTGTATATTGACTTTCCAGATGGTACTTAAACATGAACAAATTTTCATCTATGTGATTGATTGAGACGACTAGACTCCCAATTTGTGTTTCAATCTTAAGAATGTTTGAAAAACATCGGACATGGACAGATCATTTACTAAACTGTGTACAAATGATTCAGGTAACACAGATGCAGACTTGCAACAGTCCTAGCATTACTTTGACCCAAATTATTCAAAAACATTTTGGAAATTCTATATTTTACCATAAAGGATAACATTCAACAAACCGGTCTATTTCTCAAACAATTAATAACTTGGACATAGAATGGAACTATTTCATTACAAGCTCATTAAATTTCTTGTTTAATGTTTCATTTTTTAATCTACAATGAAGGAGTAGGTCTATGACGTACACATATCATCGTAACCTTAGAACTATGTTTTATTAAATAGTCAATACAATCGTTACAAATAAATTGCTTCTTTGACTTTATGTCGTCCATTCATAAAGCTTTCATTCAACAGTAGTCAAACAACACCAACCAATCAAAGACCTTCTTGCATATATCAATTGGGTTAAGTTCAATCACTGCCATATGAATTGAATGACGGTGTATTCCATTGACACCGTTTGTAAGAAGACGTTGAATTTATTGTTTCTAAATTCTATAATTTATTACAAACAAAACGTACCTTGCAAATTAATTTCGTGTCTAATACTCTTTATGAGATAGACACGAACTGGATGTTTGGTATCTCTTAAATAGCCGAAATTTAAACAAATATGTAAAAAGACAATCGGAAAATAATCTTTTATTTCATTTGATTTAATTTTACTTTTGAAGTGGTAATTTAAAAAGCAACATGCTATTTAAAGAGGCATGACATATAAGTCCAATACTTTTAAGATAAAATATTGAACACTGATTATCAACAACTATCCTAAATCCGATAATTCCCGAGCGAGTTGGCCGGAATGAATGCGCAGACAAAATATCTAGGAAAATGCTACCGGCACGATGCCGTGTCGATTATTTTCCTTATCGGCACGACGGAATCATTTTTATTTACACACATGAGTGAGGAGAAATAACGAATTGAGGGAATTAATATTAGACAAGACGTGAAATGAATAAACAACGGAAAATAGTCATGACAATACATGCAATTACAAACTCAAAAGAAAAGATAGTATAAAACTACGCAGACAAGACATCACAAGACATCGCCTCTGACAATACCAGGAAGGCTGCCATAGGAAGACATCAGAATAACACGAATTGTACAAGGCATAACAGGGATTTTAGTCATACATCGCTGACATGCGAAGTTGTTCAGATGCCTCTGAAAAATCCATTAAATGTGTGTAATGCAACCATAACGTATATTTTATAACACTCACGTATAATACAACCTTGAACGTCTTTGATTAGATGCCAATTCACCGGACCGTTGTATACATTCGCGTATTTATGAAACTTCAGAATTTTATTAAACTCGTCCAAGAAAAAATTTAATAAGTGCGCATGGTGAGTATAATGAATTTTGTTGTTTAATAAATGTATAGTCAAGAAATGAATTTTTTAGTTAGAATTGTTTTTAGGCCAGACTTACACATCTCGTTATGGTTATCCGGCCTATGAAGGGGGTCTGCATATATGTCCTTTTGAAAGTTACAAACTGTACGTGGGAAATGTGGGAAATGTGATAAATAGAATCTGACACTTGCTGTCATTTCATACAGAATTTCATTAAACTCGTCCAGGAAAAGTACTTTTTCCTGAACTTGTTAAATACAATTCTGTATGAAATGACGAGTGTCAGATCCTCTCAATCTCAACTTAAATTTGAAAATACTGGAAATGCTCGGATATATACTTACATCCCTTGACTATCTGCCGTGTTTTACTTCCCTTGTCGAGCACCTGTCCTGCCAATAAGAACTAATATCGGCATTACAGTCATGCGGATAAGGACAAAATTGAGCACGACTGTTCTGTGGATAAGAAAAATTATGGGCACAACCGTCGTTCCGATAGACATTTCATCTATCATGTCACGTGACAATAACAAATCTTCGGATTTCTAAAAATCAATCACGAATACAATTGTTTATAGACGACCTTTTAAAACACCTATTTCTAGTAAGTAACACGTGTTGTAGCAAATCGATCCAATTACTTCAAGACACATGAGTTTCTTTCAGACTCTTTAAAGTTTCGTGAAAATAAAATGATATCAATCCAGGGGTCTTGAGTTCGAATCCCATCCCGGCAACAGTCTCCGTGATGATTCATATACGACATTGTGTCCCATTATAATTCGTCTCTTACCGCTGATACCAGTGGATATGTTATCAGTTACTTGCAAAGATGGGGTGTGCTCGAGATCACGTTAACCTTTCAGATCCCAGGAAACAGTGGTTAGGTTAATTGATCGTCTGTAAGCGCTCAATGGCATAAAAATACGCTGAATATTCAATCAATCAATCGCGAGAATAACATGTATTGGCGATGCCTCTTTTATGTTGTATTGTTAATCTTGGTTTATCAGTGTTGATAACTTAATGAGGAAATAACGATTGAAATGTGTAACTAGCACGTGCTGTTAAACAAAACAGACAATCTGAAAGTCGGTTTCCACGTACATGCATGACCTAGTCTGTTCCGTGTATATCAAATCAAACTTTCGGTCTGATTTTATAGACTGTATTGTCAATTAAAAAACTACGTTAAGACAACATTGATGTTGTTGTTGTTGTCGTCGTCGTTGTTGTTGTTGTGGTTTTGTGTTAAGCGTTGCTTTCAACAATTTTCGAGTCATATTTCGACCCAATCTACATGTGACAGTATATATAGCGCTACCACACTGGAGTATCATATCAAGTTTTATGGTAAAACACCGAGTCAACTTATACTGACACCAGGCTGACCAGACCTAGAACTATATTCTAAATGCTGAGCAACAAAAGAGGAAACTTCTAGTACAATGTTTAAACTCTTTGGTATGAGCCGGCCGAGGATCGGACCCATGACCTTCCACATGCGAGGCAGACGCTCAAAAACTAGACCACCGCTGCAGTGTAATTCAACATTGAAATGTGTTCAATATTCCTAGTGTTTTGTTACAATAAATTCATATGACCTCTCTACGAATGGTACAATAAAGTATATGCTGTTGATTTTATTTATTGTTAATGTTCTTGATTGACATATCGATGCGGTTACTGTGAAGCAACCCACCTGCTTCCTTGCTTTTTTGTGTCTACATTCTATTCGCTATATGAAGCCCTGAGAAATAAATAATGAAACTCTTATAAAATAAATATGATGTTCATGCCGTCTATTGGCAAGCACGATATATCAAACGTTTATATATAAAAGTATGGGTGTTGTCATGCCTTGCAAAGATTAGTTATCTTTATTTGCATAATCAGAATGGATATTAATATTTTTATCAAGTAAATAAAGAGACATGCCACACATGGCAATTGATGATAAAATAGTTTTTTTATAAAATGTTGATGTAACATAATCCCCCTAATAATTCTCCTGAAAATATACCTGTTATATCTAATAATTCATCACTATGCGTAAATTGGAGAATTGGCATTGTGTTTCGTTGTAAAATTCAACATCAATTATTATTCACTTTCTTTTCTTCCTTATTTTTAAAGATTATTCTTTCCTTCTATTTTATCATAATGGAATAATCTCGGTAAAACTTTCTGTACTATATGCTAGTTGATAAACCAAGACAATACTATGGTACACGGTTACTTCAAATGAACCAATGCATTGACTGATATCTCAAGTTCGTTTACTGAATTTATGTTTGGTTTTCTATAGTATAATAAACTCTTTAACTCTATTCTTGTTACTATGTAACGTTATATTTTAATGAAATATGCGTTCGTTTAAACATGAAGATGATTTTAACCATTATATATATATCTTTTTTTACTATATATTCGTTAACTAGAGTCTTATCATAGCATATATCTATAAATATCTGTATATCCCATAATCTAGGTATTGGACCATTATGTCAATTAACGACCTGATCTGAATATATTCTGTACAAACACCACTTTAATACTATAATTAAAGATTAAAAAACAACAACAAAACATTAATTTATTTGCATGTGTCCTAAATAAATAACAAAGATAAATTAACGCATAACATGTTTTGCTTATGAAATTAATTTGAAGGTCAGCTCTATATACACGCTTTTATTGACAGTATGGGTTTGATAACAGGGATTAAGGTCTCACCTGTTTAGAAATTTAGTCAGACATTTCTCTCTGGGCTATCTTAGTATACTTTCATAGTATCTATCCTCCTTTGGAAACGTAATTTCTTATATATCACCAAGATATACGTATTAATCTCCTTACTTATCTTGTAGTATCTCTATAAATATTCTTCTCTTTCAACTCTTTCAACTCTGAATCAAACTGTTACAATTACGCATCTTCTGTTAACATTTGATAAACCAATACTTTAATTGTAAAGATGCGCTAATCTTGTACTATAAGTTAACTAATGGTTAACAATACACGTGTTCAAGTTTAAAATTTGAACTTATTTTGGTATATTTCGTTTGGATTTCTCTTTGTACCCAAATGTGAGCTTAATCAGTTAATACAATTTTGTTATGATTTTGAATTCAATTCGCATTACAAAACGTTACTTAGCAACCGTTCAACATATTATATTGTATCTACTCTTAAGGTAGTGGACCCGTAATGGGCTCGTTAACTTTCGTGCGATGTCGGCATCCTCCGTAACGATTTAGGAACATCTCGGTATAGATCGGAATAAACTTATAAAATACATAAAGTATAGATATTTTTTTATTTTGTAACAATAAATCCCATATCCTCTTTTGTTTCATTGCTTTTAATATCATTTTATCGTCATTAATGTTAAATTAAAAAAAAACAAATTCAAAAAATAAACGATAATTGCTCACTTCCGGTTGTAAACAAAAATGGATATTTACGATCGTCGAAGATGTTTTTGTTCGAATAAAAAGAAAAAAACAGCGAAGTCTCTTTCGATTGGTGGGAATATTGGGAAATATAGCAATCAGACCGCTTGTAATGTGTCAGAGCCAGTGTATCAATATCAAATGAAGAATCGACGAAGCGCGTTGGAAAAAGTGATCGAAAATTGGTTGTGTTCGAAGTTTTGTTGTCAAACCTAAAACGTTGTCAGTTATGCAGACTAAGTTCTGTACCAGTGACTTATGACAGCATTGCTCAGAAAGGGTTAGGCGAATATGTGTATGTTGTGCGTCAGAACAGTGACTGTGGACATGTCAACAGAGTTGCCTATGGCAAAAACACACCATCAAAGATCTAAAAGAATGCCCTGTTTTGCAGCCAACACAAAGCTAGGCCAGGTTAGATAGTATTGATGACTGTCTGTTGTATAACGTTGATTTTTTTATTAGAACTGATAGTAATTAGTTGCGATGAAACTGTTCAATTATCTAGAATTTAAAAAAAATGCTGAGATACATATAGTTTTGCTAGACTTTGATTGATGATTGAATATATATAATATCATTTTCGTGCCATCAAGACCAAACGGACGATCAGTTAGCCTAACCACTCATTACGGGATCCTGGAAGCTTAACCTGTACTCGAGAACACCCATTTCTAAAAGTAGTTGATAACTTTCCCACATCAATCAGCGATGAGATACGAATGATATTTATAACGAGACACATCGTCTCATATCAACAAAATACATAAAACTAAAATGTAAACAAGTAGTAAGAATTGTTTTTATATACATCATACATGTAGATACAATGATACAAGATACAATATATTGCAGTTAGAATTTCGTTAGAATGTTGTGTATGTTGATTTCAGTAATGCAGTTACACTGAAGACAGCGATTCACTGTCGGCTCTCTACTGTCTGGAGATCTGTCAGGTCAACACACAGAGTAAACCACATTTTCCTGTCGGGCAAGAAGTGCAATGTTCTGTACAGTAGACACCGAATGGCACACACAAGACTTTGAAAGATTAACATGTATGTATTTAATAATTTATAATTGATTAATTGCGTTGAATTTTACGCTGTTTTTAACGTGACAACTGTTTTGATGACCTTACATGTACACAAGGAATTATATAGAGCTATCCAATTCCATGATGTACATAGTCATCGGGTTTTTGTAGATATGCAATGGTTTAACCAGGACTAGATACCCATTATCTGTCATTATCTCTCTGCCATATTATGTTCTATCATAGAATGCAGTCAGATACATCTGTGTAGATGTTTAGTTTCATATTTAACAATCAATACAAAACTTTCGGGCTACCTGTTTATGACAAACCCTCTTTAATGAATCGAATTGGTTTATACCAACTTATTTTAGCTAGATTGCGAAGAAAGCTCTGAACTTTTATTAAGCGCTCTTGAGTCCACTTCCCGAGTAGAACCAGTCCTACGTGTTGCTTTTTCAGAGGCACTGGGTCGAGCTGGGGATCAAACCCGCAATCTTTGGCGTGAGCTGCCAACGCTATCTACGAAACTACTGTCTCACTTTGAGTATTTTGAGAATTTGTGTTTACAACAGTGAGATCAGTCATTTTTGGACATTAGGATGAGCAAAAAGTGACATGAAGAAGATAAAGAGAAATAATAGTACTTATTCAATTTTTATTCACATCTTGAAAATATTAGCTCAAAGCAGTCTCAAATAATAACGGTACTTTATTCTCTATTTGTAGTACGTAATGGACTGATGCCACACATTACATCTATGAGAGCTGCAGTGGAAGTCGAGTCTTCATAAACACTTGCCACCTATGTTAGACCAGGATTGCCTTTACCGTCAAAAGGTTACTGGTATAGTGATGGTGGTTCTGGAACTATGTGTGAAATAGTGTGAAACCAGTCTACATTCAAACAGCTATACAGAAACTTTGTAAATGACTCGAAAAGAATTCTAAAGTCGTATTAGTCGCTTACAATGAAATATGATTTTATTATCCAGTGGTATATGACGTACCAACAATACAGAGCAATTTTCAAGTATGTATCAGGATTAATTATTCTCTGACAGTGTTAAGGAAACAGTTTCCAAGTCATTCACATAAAAAGGTAGACCTTGTGAAATTGTTGTACAATACCAGCTACAGTGCACAAAATGCCAATTCGTAGTCACTTGGGCAACTCCTCAAATAAATGACACCGAAAGAGCTCCTATCCTACAGTTTCGCTCCAAATGAAAACAATTTATAAACATTCTGGTGAGGATGGACTGAGAGGCATATTTCCTACCAATAATGGTGATGGTGTACCAAGGGTCACCAAAGCAAAATCGCATTAGATGAGGTTATATCAAAGATGGCTATATATTTCAAACAATGACTCTTTATGACTTGAAGTGTGTGTGTCAACTGAGGGGTGGGGGTTCTATTCTGTTATACTCATAATGTAAACTTTTTTACATAGTATTAATATTTAATAGTTAATGTCATACTATGTTTGTTTTGAAATTGACACTATGCGCAAGATAAATAATTAAAGTATTTAAGCACGAGAATGAATCCATGTAATTGGTTGGGAGTAGGTGGGGTTCTGATTCCATGTTTTATTTTCACATAAAAAGTACATATTATTGCTTTTATGCTATTTCTGTATAATGTGGGAACATCTTTATTTCAATAATATTTGTCATTATGGTTTTTGTGTAAAAAATTGGAAACATTAACATTACTTTTACTTTTATTTCTACAGAGGTGCTGATTATGAAATTTTGACCCTATCATATTAAAAAAATATTGAGAAAAAAACGGATAATAAAACTTCCTAATCTTTTGATATCATATGTGGAATAGTATACATATATAAAAGGTAGTCATGTAGTGTTGATGCCCCAAAAGTAGAATGGATTCTCTACACTTTTATTTTAGAACAACTTTTTTTCCAAAAATATGGATTTCTCCTGTCCGCTAGAATACAAATGAGTTCATTTTAGATTATTTTTTTCAATTTAATGTTGCATGCTCATATTTTTTCTTAAAACATATGCTTTTAGAATACACTGATACTGAAACATGTAAAAAATATTGCAAATAAATAAAATTGTAGCAATTTTACCTATTTTGGATTTTGTAATTTTTTGCGGCCTTTTGAAAATGGGATATGGTAAAGTAAATGCGGATAACGTTTTTTTTAGACGGTAAAAGTTTCAAAAGTTTTGGAAATTATACAGTGATATTATATAGTTAATAAAAATAAAAGGCTTTTAAAGATTTTAAATATATAGCTCATTACGGTCCCACCACCTGAAGTAATAGCAATATTGAAATTGTCATGTTACAATTCTGTCACGATATCATACACACAGACTATGGTTTCAATCCATTCATAATTTGTTCCATTTTACTCATTTATTTTTGTTTTTAAATTATATTTTACTGTTTTTACTATTTGCTTTTTTCTGGGTTAAGATTTTTTTAATAAATGTAACCGTATTATATGATATCTATTTAGTCCTCAAATCATTTATGATTTATTATATCAGTGAAACGTTTACATGATGCTCATACCGTCTATTGGCAAGCACGATACATCAAGCGTTTATATATAGTATCATTGGCGTTGTCATGCCTTGCAAAGATTACAGTTATATTTATTTTTGCATAATCAGAATTGATATTAACACTGACGAAACATTTATATCAAGTCAATAAAGAGACATGCCACATACATAGATGATAATTTATGATAAAATTTATTTATTTTTACTAAATGTTGCTGGTACAGTTTAATATACCTATATTAGCAAAATTTACGGGAACGTGGCATTACTGACATAAAAATAAACTCCCGCATTGCTTAATTGAAGCTATGAATTTTTATGACCGACATATTTGATGAATGATTTTATATTTTTTCCGTTATAATAGACCATAATCCTATCTATGCAAACGCACCTTAAACTACTCTTGCGATACATAAAATAATAGTTTATACTTTCATATTGTTTTACCAATTTATTCAGATATGCTTTACATTACCATTAATATTCATGTTTTAAATGTGGATGATACCCTTTATTAATTTCGTAATACCAGAAATGTTTATGTCATAATATTAAAGCACTGTCTGTTGCCATCAGTCAATTCAAAATTCCGAATTCAAAATCTATAGACCTGATCTATGGCATATATACATGTGTCTTTGTACTCGGTGAAATTACACACATCAGGTCCATAGATGTGGCTACTTACCTCTTCATCGGGCAATAACTGTATTATGCGTCATCAATAGGCATATATACATTGGTCTACGTACTCGGTGAAATTACACACATCAGGTCCATAGATGTGGCTACTTACCTCTTCGTCAGGCAATAACTGTATACTGCGTCACCAACAGGCATATATACATTGGTCTTCGTACTCGGTGGAATTACACACATCAGGTTCATAGATGTGGCTACTTACCTCTTCGTCAGGCAATAACTGTATACTGCGTCATCAACAGGTATATATACATTGGTCTTTGTACTCGGTGAAATTACACACATCAGGTCCATAGATGTGGCTACTTACCTCTTCGTCAGGCAATAACTGTATACTGCGTCATCAACAGGCATATATACATTGGTCTTTGTACTCGTTGGAATTACACACATCAGGTCCATAGATGTGGCTACTTACCTCTTCGTCAGGCAATAACTGTATACTGCGTCATCAACAGGCATATATACATTGGTCTTCGTTCTCGGTGGAATTATACACACCAGGTCCATAGATGCGGCTACTTACCTCTTCGTCAGGCAATAACTGTATACTGCGTCATCAACAGGCAAATATACATTGGTTTTTGTACTCGGTGGAATTACACACATCAGGTCCATAGATAAGACTACTTTCCTCTCCATCAGGCAATAACTGTATGCTGCGTCATCAACAGGCATATATACATTGGTCTTCGTACTCGGTGAAATTACACAAATCAGGTCCATAGATGTGGCTACTTACCTCTTCATCGGGCAATAACTGTATGCTGCGTCATCAACAGGCATATATACATTGGTCTTCGTACTCAGTGAAATTACAAACATCTGGCCCATAGATGTGGCTACTTACCTCTTTATCAGGCAATAACTGTATGCTGCGTCATCAACAGGAATATATACAATGGTCTTCGTACTCGGTGGAATTACACAAATCAGGTCCATAGATGCTGATACTTACCTCTTCATCAGGTAATAATTGATACTGCGTCATCAACAGGCATATATACATTGGTCTTTGTACTCGGTGGAATTACACACATCAGGCCCATAGATGTGACTACTTACCTCTTCATCAGGCAATAACTGTATACTGCCTCATCAACAGGCATATATTCAGTTTAAGCTTTTCAAACTGATATTTTCAATATTTGGGTTCTACATGCAATGTCAGTCATGCCAACAATATGTGTTCATAATTCGGGATTAGATTAATTAAAATTAATGTAGTAAACATTTGTTTTGCAGCATAGGTAATAAATACATATTAAAATAATATTTACATCGAACAGACGTATATCCATTTACATTCTTGGTTCGTCTCGGAGATGAATTAATTGATGAAATATTAATTAACAAATTAGACAGTCCGTGACTGTTCATTGGCTTTCTCTATTGTATATGTATTCTTTCTTCATGAAAAACAATAGTAATCATAATTAGGCAAAATAAAAGTATTTACCTAAATGAGCGCACATACAAAATACAAGTCTGTTTAGACATGAGGGCAAACACAAAATAAAAAATATTTACATAAATAAATGATACAACAAGAAAAATGTATGTACAAAATTGAAGACACCTACAAAATACAAATATGTACAGATATGAGTACGCCAATAAAAATCAGCTTAATATCAATAACATAGTAATGTTTATTCTCTCAACCATACATATAAACATTAACGTATAAGCAAAACAGAAATATTTGCTCTAAAGAACATATCATTTACACATGTTATTACATAATCTATATATGCTTGGGAAAATATAAAATCGTAAAGTACTTCGCATCTGCAATATACATTAGCTATATGGTTTTACTTAATTCTATTTCAAACGTATCACGAATTTGGTCTTATTGGTAGTAGAAGTATGAGGTTAAATAAAGTTATTCCACATCGACATATACTATTCCTTAAATATAATTCTTATTCTATAATACAACAAAAATCAGAATAGAGCTAAGAACAAGTTCAAGAAATCCAAGTGTAATGAGTGTATATATAGCTATGGCCCTTCCATATATGGTGTTGTCATTATCGTCTGCTTTGCATCCTGTGCTATCACTTCCTGTTAAGTTGTGCTGATGCTCTGAAATTAACATAAATAAACTATTTAATACCTTTGTTTAACATATACCTGTATGACCCGTTAATGTTATCAAATACAAAAGGTAAGTATGATGAAGGGCGATAATTTGTTACAGACAATAATGGTTGGTCTATGTGATGCGCGTGGTTGAGCGCGTATATCATAGCGAATGCACGTGCGTATTTTTTTTTCGTACATTGCTTGCGAGTGTGTTTGATTCTGTATGTGTGTACAATGCCTGCTTTTATGATGTATATTTAATGACTCATATCTTCGTGCAAAAAATGGACATTTTGAATAGGAGTTTTTTTTGTAAAATGAAATTACCTATGATAATGATTTCAATTTCTTCCGTCTTTGTCCCAAACACTTCATTATCAGCACAACAAGTGTACGTTCCATTATCTTCCTGTGTTGTGTCATTGAGACTAATACATAAGGCATTAGGACAATACGTGTGTCCTGAGATTGAAGTGTTGTCATTGTTGTTGATCCAGCTTATAACTGATTCAGGGTTACTCTTTACTGTACATTGCAGTCCAACAGTCGTACCTTTCGTGACGTATGACGCAGGTGTAGATATCGTTATACCTATGAGAGGTGCATCTGAAATAGATGTAATAAATGGTATCATTCTGAAATATTAGGTATACTTAAAATTTTATAGAGTGTGTAACTAATGTTTTCATTTGTTGTATGTTTGTATTGTGTGGTATAACACGCGGTTTATATTTTATATTATCATTTTAATTATGAAAAGGCTTCTAGTGGAACGATATTTTCTAATTTTTGGTAAACTAGTTTATTATATTTCCAGATATTTTTTTAAATTTAATTACATATAATATATAATCTATACCATAAATGTTCTTAATGAAGCATTTAGTACCCAATTCCTTACATTGTATAGATATGATCATGTTTGCATATAACATTGTTTAATATCTATTCGTGTAACATGCCACCAAGCATGCCTTCGATTTGTCAGTAATGAGTAAATATATGTTTTGTTGAAATACTTCAAAACATTTACAATCTAAGTTTATACATAACATTATTTCAAGACTACATTGATTCCGGAAGTGGGTTTGTGTGCTGTATTTATACGACATATGCTAGATAGTAAAATACATTGATATTTACATGTATAGTTTATCATTTGATCACTCGTACACAAGTCATCTGTTAACATCTCGTGGGAAAGACAACACTTTATCGTTTTCTTTTTCCACGTTCTTTCCATGGTTGTCAGCACGGCCGTTGTCATCGTTTCAACATACCCTTTAGTTGTTTGGCTACTCATAATGGGATTTCAAGAGATATAAAATGTAACATTTGGCTCGGGAAGTCCTCCTGTACTCACACAAGACACGTTAATTGGCTTGTCCTCAATTAAAAAGTTTAGACTGACTTGGGGGTTTCCTGGTCTGCCTGTGTTTATACAAGGTACATTACGATAGTAACATCTATTCCTACTTAAACATTAACAACCATGGGATATCGTGTTATTTTTGCATATATTACCCAACCATATAAGAGTGTTTGCAAGTAAGCCATTTATCAATTGACAATATCACCAAAGAAAGATGTTAATCAAATGTAATAATAAAGTAATCAATGCTTGCTTATATAACGTGTTATATCTAAAACATTGTCATATCATTAAATCATATTGGTGTATGATATATGGTGACATCGTCCTGCCCCCTTGTTAGCCTATTTTGAGTTACCTTTTTAAGTTGACATAGAGGATGTACTACCTACTATGTCGACATCTTAATTATATGTTGACATCATCATATTTATAATAAGTAATATATTTTGATTGTCAATATGGCGACATATGTAATATACCAATGGTTACTTATCAATGTTTATCATAATAATGTAAAAAATGTGTTTATGATATAAATGTGTAGTTATTAATTTATAGTACAGATGTTATAATTATATAAACATGTATATAATGCAATTAAATTTCATCTTCAACAAAGTTTCTTACGTATTAAGTATATATTCGTGGATACGACAAGTTGTTTCTCTAGCTCTTTGTTGGCAACGTTACATTGAGCAGTCAGCATATGTTCTCTACTCGTTAATGTCAATTTTGCTGTATACAACTCTCCCGAAGATACGGTCGTTTGTTTCTTCTGATCAACCAGGATATCCACATGGACAGGTTGTGTTCCACCCGTTGTATTGCACCTGATTGTGATCGGGTGGAACGGTGTACCATATATACACTGCTTACAACCCTCAAAGTCTCTAGTGTCCACGAACATCGGGGTACTCGGTGGAACTGAAGGTAAAAACATAACAAATGTCTCGAACATTTATTGAACAGGATGTAATATTACGTCATTTTAAATTGATGAATATACTATTTAACGCGAACACAGCATATATAATGAAACTGGAAAGATATGCTAGCTTAATTAATGTTTACATCGGTAATTCAAACACAGTACTTTTTCTGAGCAATATGGTGTTATTTGGAATTCATCAACTATTATTAAAGACTTCGACATTAATATGAATTTAATCAGTTTTGATTGCATGAAAAATAAACTAATGTTAAATTGATATTTATAGACACTGGCTCATTTCAAGACCAAAAATATAATTGCAATTATTTGTTACCTGAATATGTCTTAAAGAGATGTACATTTTCCAATTTCTCTATTTACACATGTTGTAATACCGTTAATGAAAGTATAGATGTCAAAAGGTATCTACGTAACTGAAATCTGCATATGTTTGCTGTGCACGAATCAGTAATATTCTCAATAACACTAAATGAACGCTTCTTTCAAACGACATTTAAATGAAAATTAAAAACATCGAACTACTCAATCACATAATTATTATTATATTTGGTTTAAATCGGTGTTCACAAAAGTTTAATTATTTTACATATATACAGAATATTTACATATCTAGTACTTAGACGAACTAACTGTCTCCACTATTTCGGTAAAACAAGATCTCTACTAAATAGCAGTCTGAGGGTACTGTACGGAATCAAATATCATAAGAACTCGATAGAACTAGATATCCAAAACTCTCAAATTACTGATATTTGATGGAAAACAATCTCAGTCTAATATGAAAGTTCTGTAAGGAATTAAATATCTACTTTAACCTGAGACCCTTGCCTATAAATATATCTACCAAATATCGGAGTACTCAATGCTCTAAGATATGTCTATTTAAATATAACTGCTCAGTGAACCTAGATGGTTACACATAACTAAATACTAACTGCTCAGTGAACCTAGATTTTTACATCTAACTATGTACTAACTGCTAAGTGAACTTAGATGTCCACACCTGTCTAAATACTACTGCTCAGTGAACCTATATTTACACCTTACTAAATTCTAACTGCTAAGTGAACCTTATTGTCTACACATGTCTAGATACTTGTGCTTGGTGAACACAGATGTATGAATCTAGCTAAATACATGAACGTCTCGGTGGAACTATATATCAAATAGATATTAGCAATTATACAGACAGCTACGTGTTTTTCTAAAGTTATACGAGATAAAAGTATTTTAAATAAAATATTTGCTTGAAATAGATCATATTGGCAACAAATATCAGTTGCTTATGTATACGGATAACAGGATTCTCACCAAATACTTCAATCTGTTCCCCGTTAGTATTTTTTTCTTCTGTTTTCAGTGCATTGACTTTTGTAAACACCAGTCATTGTACTGTTTATATTTTGAATTGTCTCTTTATTTCAGTCTCTTGATAATCCCCGGTAATATTCCTACTTGTACACACGTCCAGTCCGGGACATATGTTGGGTGTGAACAGCCAGTATCGGACATAGTTACCAGGATTGTTGATGACAATACCTCGTTGTAGGTATCCCAGCTCATCATCGGCACCAGTTACAACCCGCTGTGTACGCTGATATGTGATCTTCATATTTTTGCCGTTCTTTTTTCATTAAGGTTTTAACTGCCATTCTTCAAAAAAAAAAAAAGTTAACGATTCACATTTTACTTAGTACATGTATACATTAATAATATAGTATCAAGTATATAGTAAGTTTAAAGGTATATGTGATATTTATCTTTTTGCCGCTCATTTTTTATTTAGAAATACAGATTTTAACTGCCTTTCTTGAATCAGTTATAGTAAGCGATTTATATTTTGTTTAGTACATATTTGTATAAAATACTGATGTACTTTTAACGTTTTTTTACATTTTGATATATTTTATTTCAAATAATAAAATAATAAAATTAAGAATTAAAAATAAATATTGCACATACCTGATATATTTATTTGTATTTTCATGTCACATTCTCTGTGCAGTGTGAAAATATTGGCGGAGATGGTAGCATTTCCACTGAGAGTGTAATTGGAGAAGTTTAAGTAGTATATTGAATCCCTTTCATACACTGACATCACGTGACTTGATACTATAATGCATGGATGTATGTATTCATGTTTGTGTTCGTATGCATGTGTCTGTGAAGGCGTTAGTATATGTGCATGTTTCCTTTTTAGTCTGTGTGCGTGTCTGCTTGTACCTCATCATGCTTGATTCATGTATGTCTGTAATTGCGTATATCTGCGAGTGTTAGTGCAGTGGTGTAGCGTTTTGCAATTTAAATGTTAAATGTCCTGTATGCTTTACTCTATTTAATATTGATATACATTTGTATGTTTATTTGCTACTCATGTTCATGTTTGATATATTCTTTATGTAATAACATATGTGTCGCTCTCCGCTTATGGAGGAAATAAAGAATGTATATAAAATAAATGTATTCGCCCTGTAATGCAAACAGAAAATTAGGTCTTTAGGATGTTTTAGGATTTTAGGCTGACCAATGTGTTTGAACAATAAAATATTACAAAAGGAATAAGAAGTACGTTTTTCTCTCTTTGTTGGAAGTGTCACATCCCTATCAAGGACAAGACGTATTCTGTAGTATTGTTATTAATGATGAAAACTATATTACCACCAGTCACATTTTGAAAAATTAATGATATTTTTCGTCATTATAAATATATGGACACACAACCTATAAGAACTGTGTTTATATTTTTGAAAATGAAGAAAAAATCATTTTTTAAATGTGGACACGGTTCACAAAATAGCCGTGTACACATTTTTGAAATGACGATAAAACTTCATTTTTCAAATGTGGAAACAGCATTTTTAAGCCGTGTATACATTTAAAAATTGTAAAGTATCCACGTTTTTCTTTCAATTGCGGGCATGGAATCGATTGGTGGCGTGTCCACATTTTAAATATCTACAATTTATATTCATAATAGTTGATATCCGGCACCTGAGGGGAAGATTTTTTTCTGAGAAGGCATTTCCTTTGGGTAAAAAAAAGAAAAAAAGTAGGATCCATTTTCTTTTTGAGGGAAGAAATCAGTATTTATAAAATGTGACCACACATCCTAAATTTTGGCATTTCCATAATGCTTGATTTTTTTTCCAAAGAGTTATGGAAGGAAATGAAAATAGAAATAATCCACAATTTGTTTTCGTTTAAATATATTTTATTGCAACATATACAAACACATACATATTACACAAATAAAAAAAAAAAATGTTGGGCAACAAATATTCACCACGCTATTGATTGCAATCCCCTTGAAACGATAAATTGCATTATATATCGATGGCTTAGTACCATTAGGTGGACATGTACAATGGAAATTTATACATAAATTAAGATGTTACAGGCATAGTGCCACCATTGCAAAAAGGAAAAAAATCTCTTATATGACACATGACCCCTACTTTTCTCATCATATTTTGATAGTGCAGAGGTTGACAAACAGTAAAATGTAGGTTTCACTTCTTTCATTTGGGACCCTCTATGAATGACAAGCCTTCAAACTTTTATAATTTACTATAGAATAAAGAACAAAAATCAATGGTGGGGTTACACCTATAAGAGAGACTTGAGTGAAATCGGGGTGATTTTCCAAAATGTTAATTGTAGGTAAAATAACCTCTTTTTTACACTCTAATAGTATTATATGACAAATTGGAGACATTTGCTTCATAAAAAAACACATTTTGGCAAGTGTATGCCTCAAATAAAGCATATATGTGCATATTTACATTGAAATTTCATGAAAAATCACAAAATTTTGAAGATTTTTTATTTTGGATGATTTAAATGTGCAATTTTTAGCATGTACATTGTATTGAATAATGTATTTTGGTAAGATAATGTCTTCAGTGTATCATGAGACTATTTTGGTGTAAAAATTTTAATGGAATTAGGTAAAAAAAATTTTTTTTGGGTAAAATTAGTCAAACACATCAAAATTGCATGTCGGTCAACATCTCGCGCCTGTATATAATGATCATGTAAAAAGTGGTATTTTGACAAAAGTTTCAGTATTTAATGTGCCTGCAACTTGGCAGTATTACTTCAAATTGGTAGTACTTAGCAAAAATGAGGTAAATATGAAATTAAAAAAAAAAGAGTTTCCTTATAGGCATAGTGCCACCATTGCAAAAAGGAAGTGCTTCCGTGGGGTAGTCGCATAATGGCGGTTGTAAATAATCCTCAATTCTTCTTCTTTAAAGTGCATTTTCCTTATTTTAATGCTCATTTTTTTATTTGAATGGCATTATTGATGTATTTTGAACATTTTGATAGCATTGTCATGTTTGAATTGTGAATTTAGAAAAAAAAATGATGCTTGGAAATTGGGGTATGAATTCATGATTTCGGAAGTCTACTTTCACTTTGTCACAAGTGTACACACTGAGCAGGAAAAAAATCTCTTATATGACACATGACCCCTACTCTTCTCATCATATTTTGATAGTGCAGAGGTTGACAAACAGTAAAATGTAGGTTTCACTTCTTTCATTTGGGACCCTCTATGAATGACAAGCCTTCAACCTTTTATTATTTACTATAGAATAAAGAACAAAAATCAATGGTGGGGTTACACCTACACATATACATTATAACTCATATAAAACATGACGAAAAAAGTAGAAATAATTTTAAAGCTTTAATAATACTACAAACAATACACAAATTAGAAGAAACAGTATTAAGCATCCTGACATTAATAAACTTGATGTTAATTCAAAAAGTAATAAATAAATAAAAATAAGAGATTTTTAAGGACACAGGACACACTATGTTTATAGAAGCTGACACTTGTTATTTTACCTTTAACACCTGTGTAACTGTTTTATTTGAACAACTGTTCATGTATAATTGCAAATATTAGGGAAATCTGCTTGTTATGTAACTGCAATACAATATTGTCCCATTATGTATACAGTCAAACCTGTGTAAGCGGTCACCTCTATTCCGGTATATTTTAGTTATTCATATTGTTAGATCACTGGACAGAAAACAGAAGAAATCATACTTTCATTCGGCTTGCGGTATCAATCACAGAGAGAATGTAATATAAGAAATATATGAGCCTTATTTAAGAAGAAGAGAATGAGAAGATGAAATAGAAAACGAAGTGGTGAAGAAGAAAAAGAAAATATGAAAAATAGAAAAACGAAGAAAAAGAAGGCAGAGCAGAAAAAAACACGACACGAAGAAGAAAAAGATTAGTTTGTACTAATTTATTTTATCTTGAATACGATGAAAGCTTAGAGCGTATATGAACCGCTCTCGAGTCCGCTTCCTCGGTCGAACCAGTACTGAGTGTTGTTTTATAAGAGGCATCGGGTCTTTCTGGGGATCGAACCCGCAACCTCTGGCGTGAGCGGCCAACACTCTATCCATTAGACTAGATGAGATGAGATTGGATTAGAAGGAAGAGGAAGAAAAAAATGAGGATTAAAACTCCTTTTTTTTTTATTTTAATATTTGTATAATATCATTTTGTTTCAGGTACCAAAAGATAACGATAACTTTCCGTTTCAAGAACTGATAAACCAGCCGTTTGTTGTTGATGGCGACCATTACTTCGTTACGGCATATTTTGAAGATCCTGGTCAGCTATTATCACGTCCCATTAATTTTCTTCTATTTATATTGTTAAGCTATCCCGGGCATACACACTTAACAGCTACGCATATATTTAAGAATACACATGAACATTAATCTTATGAAAATATGGAGTGCGTGATCTAGTGGTAGAGCATCGAATCCAGGATCGGAGGGTCGTGGATTCGGTCCTCCGTCACGGCTATGTGTAGAAGACTTTATCCACATATGCTTATTTCTGGTTCTACCCAGGAAGGTTAAGAGCGTGATTTGTCTAAGTTGTAATAACCAATTTCACAATCAAAGTAAAATGAATAAGTTTGAATAACAAATTAATGAAACATTACATGTATGTGTGATTCATATAGATATGGTATATACAAAACCTGGCACCGCAGTAAACGACACGTCTAGTTAATTCATTTTAATCTTAAAAAGATGACTCCAAGGATCCTGCATGGCCGAATGAGCTAGAGCGATATCGTATAATGACCCATTACCTATAACCGCTCAGATCGTGCGGTCCAGAAACGTTATGTTTGTCAGTTACTTGGGGAAGGACGGTGATATTACTCGATACTCCTACTATTCCGAGGTCTCTCTTTCCAGTAAAACTGGCCATGCTATATAAACCAATATTGTGTTGAAAATTACGTTAAACTCCATTACAACGTCTGCTGTCAAAATTAATTCTACGTTACATTAAACATCAGCATAGCGGCTTGCGACAAAAACATGTAAAACTCAAAACCTTTCATACATTACCAACAATGTGTTACTTAGTGTGAGAAGAAAGCATTTGACAAGGGTTATCTGACTTTCTGAAATCATAAAACATAGAATATTAATCAAATGTTTTGGATGATAAATTTTGCATGTAGTCAATAAAGAAAACAATTGACATAAATTACATGTGCCTGCAGCGTGAAACACATTTAAATTTGATTTATCTTAAGATTATATCCCTTTGTACTATTTCCATTTTAATAGTATGATGTCATGGCATTATGGTTGAACACTATTGTATTACATGTATTATCATTTAAATCAAATTGTATTATTTTGCGTATTTCAGATGGCCTGTGTGAAACCAGTGCTAATTCTGTTGACGACTATCTGAGTACGGGTGCTGGACTTTGGCTTCAGCATGGCACGCATCCGGTCAATGACTCAACAGAAATACCACAACGTCAAAGTGATATGGTAAAAACAATGTGGAACAAAGGTCCATGTTTTAAAACAATGGGTATGTAGGTACTATTGTTTCATTAGTTAATGTTTCGGTTACACTGTGTGAATGCACGGAAGCAGGAAGATATATTATCATTTGAATGCTCTGTTTGTCAAAATCAGCTGACAGGATCTTATATCAGAACATATTATTTTATCTAACAGTTTACAAAGCAACACGAACATATACGAGTTTAATGCACCAAGCTTCTATCTTTTTTATTTAATGATATTTCTATTGTTTAACCTCATCTTCTGTTGTAAGTTACTTTTCTTTGTAAAATGAGGAAACGGGAAGAAAAGATATGATGACGTATATGCTCTATTTGTCACATGCAAGAAAATCTTATTGTCTGATGGTATTTTTCCTTTTGCCCATCTGGCTTCTGTTTCCCCAACAATTCACTTAAATACTTCAAAACTTAAGTAATTTTTGACTGGTTATTTGTCTATTATATAATCAATATCAATGAAACAATATGCAGTTTTATTGGAACCAACTCTAATTCATGATCACTTAGCTGCTTTTCTTAGATTTAAGTTTTGAAGTATTTAAAGCCCCAACATCCGATCAGACTATCGAATGTAAATAAGTTACTCTACAGGGCGTGTTTTATCAACTGGGAATGTATGATATGGTCTAACAATAGAACAGTGGTGATAATAGCAGATAGCAAAATGTTTGTAAAACAATGCAGAAGGTTTACATTGTAACTGATACTGGAATGTTGACTCTGTGGACAATATCACATCCCACTTAAGCATTAGGGGCTACAGGATCTTTAATTAATCATTATCATGGAATTACACTATTAACTGATTAGATAATGTTGTTGATTGATATCAAAGTAATAATGTATATGAACATATGTGTCTATTTATTTTAAAACACACAATTCAAGCATTTTAATCAGTCTAACAGACATGCCACAAATCCCTATATATATTCATTTTGGTTTAGCCCATTATGAATAATTCAGTACATTTTGGAGGGAAATTAAAAATACATAGATATCAATATTAAGAATGTTACATGTTATGTGCTGATATTTTTGTCACTTTTAGTGACGGAAAATCAGAACTTGCAATTGTATTCATACTTGAATATTATATTAATACTGGGATGATATTGATAAAAAAGTAATAATCAACACTTTGTTGAATATATTAGAAATTAGACTAATGTTGATGTGATTAAAAACTGCAAAAGGTGTCTTTTTTCAACACAATACTTCCAATACCTTGGATAAAAGTTGTGTGATAGAGACTGTGCTAATAGTAAACTTTAACTTATATTGTTTTATCATGCATGTCAAGGCCGTGCATATCAAACAAACAGAATAAAAAGTAAAAAAATAATTAAAAATTAGTAACTGTCATAACAATGTAATACACGGAGGGAGATAAAACACTTAAACTTCATTAAAGCAGAAATCATGATGAATAAATCAGTTGTAATTGAGAATATACGGATAACTATATACATATTCATGATTTTCCTTGTGAAAACACTGTGTTTAGTTTGAATCTAAAACTATCATTTCTGTTTGATGTGATAAAATACACATGTAAAATGATTCATTCACATGCCACCATAAATTGGACATTTTTTAATAAAGAAGAGGAAAAAATATATAATTCAATTAAATATTGTGATATATATACTGTTGGTGATTTAAAAAAGGATAATAGAAGGAATTACTTAAAAGTTTGGTAAGTCTTGCATGATTTGTAGTTTGTATTTAACTATTATATCTTAAATAAAGCTATGTGAGCTACATACAGCATGCAAGTTTGTTTACAAATATTGGTCACATGACAAATATTGACTAGTTCGCTCCTCCCCCAAAAATTAAAATTTCTCTGTAACTGATTGTCTGTTGAAAGCAATAAGTAATAAATTATTGCAGATTTTATTCTGAAAATTTCAGGAACTTTGAGTAATATTAAGACTATGTTGCATGACAAATTTCAAATTTTTCAATCCATGAATTTACTTTACATTTGAAAATTACTCTCCCAGATCTGAATGTGTTTTGAAAAATAAGGGAAAACACTCCCACCACCATTACGTCCCTTTTATACTCAGGTTGGGTCTTAAAGTGTATGTTGCCAGGCGCCAGGTTTTTTTGTTGTCTGATACGAAAACAGCAATAAAATCCGATGTTAACAATACTATTTTACTGCATTATATTCTACAAAATGCCACGAAATCTACAGTCGTACTTGTCAATCTGAGGTATTCTCTAACACATTCGATTCATAACATTCACCTCTGTCATTGGCTCAGGACTACTTCCAGCTTTACGTGACTTTCCAGTCACATGATCATGGCCATTTCAAAATGGCTTCCCCACTATTGAAAATAACGCTCGTCATCTGTTTTGTCTGTACAGCATACTCTTAACGCTTCTCGTATCCAACAGGCAAACTGACAATTAAATATCTATTGCTGCTCGCCAAGTATAACAGGTAATCACGCTTTTTATATCCCTGAAAACAATGTTTGCATCATAACAACGAAGATCGTGTTGTTACTCCATGTTTGTTTACATTTGCTCTGCGTAAACAAAACAAGAAAATAGTCATATTTTATTATTGTAAAAGTTGCTTTGTTTTGCTTTGTTCCAATGTAACATAGTGATGATTTGTTTCTAGTTTTGTTGCCTAGTTTAAACAATAGGCTTACAACTGCATAGAGTGTAATTAGCAAGTTTAATAAAAATTCTTGAAATTTAGCCTGTTGCAGAGGTGAATGAGTGTAACGAACGATAACTCTGCGAAAGAGATTGACCTGAGGCACAAAATCATTCCAGATACTCTAGGATTAAAACAATACGTTTAATTAGATCAGATCTTCACTGTCCCGAGTTAATTGAAATACTCCAAATGTGTATCCATATTTCAGGCGTACATTACTGGTACAATATTAGAGAGGACATGTCGTGCAAGACATTTTCCCCGGTCTTCTTGCTGTATAATAACGGTATGCTTAACGCATTCGGATGGGCCTTTGGTGTGAATTTGAACAACTCAAAATGGATGGAGCACACAACAGCGGCCATCTATTCGGTAAACAACCGATACACGCTTTAATTACTATCTTAACATATACTTTGTGTCAGCAACTACATGTATATAAATGGAATTGTATTGCACATGTATAACACCTTTATTACTCCTTATTCGTTATGACCCTATAATTGGTGGGGGCCGGGGGCACGAATAGCACTGTCAGTAATATCCAGAGGTCATGAGTTCAAATCAATGCCCGTCCCAGTTTATGTGATGACTGGCCATGAAACTCTAAACTCAGCTCTGAATATGTCTCTGAATATGTCGAGTAGAAGCCATACGGTGGTTTGCAGAGATACAGTGCGTCGAATACGTGTTAATTGGAACTCATGAATATTAAATCGAGCGTGACGTAGAATTTCACCATATTGTAGCAACATTCATGTGAAACGCAACGCCATTTAATTAAATTACAATCATAAAACTGCTTATAATAAAACATATTAATCTAAAGGTAGAAAGTGTTTAAAACAATAACTCTTCCTTGAAGCCCTCAACACATACAAATTACTTTCATCAAAGTGCAAAATTAACACAAAAACAAGCAATGAAAGTGTATGATAGTTTAATAAGTAAAGTGTGAATGCTGTAAACATAGTAACTATAAAACTGAAACATGCGTATCACTTGTTTTCGACACAAAGGTTTCTTTACTTTGTTCCTTTAATTACAGTAATTTCTAAATCACATTTGTTCGTAACCAGAGCGTCACAACACTACATGTTAAGTTGCATTTGACAATGGATTATCATTGTTATTTATAATTATTTCAATAAAAACCTCCACATGTCCCTTTTTTTAAAAATAAACAATTGGGAATAATGGTGAAACTATGAATGCAGAAAATACAAACAAGTTTAAAACATTTATTCATTGATATACATATATATTTTTTATCACTATACATTATGTTGTGCAAATGTTTGTAAAATGATAACCATTTTACCTTACATATACAAAATACCTAATAATATATATTTGTTGCTCTTTAATATATATCGTGGCGGTTAACCAGTTAGGTGAATAGCCATTGTATTTAAATCCTCGTCTATGAGATCAAACCACCTAATAGCTTAATCACCGGTCGTGGACGATTAAGCGCCTTTCCTACTTTGTAACATATTTCTGATTTACTGCTGCTTTGACTTTTACTTTTTTTAACTTTCTATCGTATTTACAATACTCATAATACGATTCTGTTTTAACTTACTTTGCTTTTGTTATTTATTATCAAACTTACTCCTTTCTTTGCTTCTATAGAATATTACTGATTACATTGACATACAATCATTTGTACCTTTTATGTGTATATTGCAGGTATTCCTCTACCCCGTGCCGGATTGTCTATACACCATGGGGAATTTCTCAACACAACATATCTTCCTTACGACGAATATTAGTGCAAACACGTGTTAAAACAATGCCACAGCTCATATATACAGTATATATGTACATTTAATACGAGATGTAGATAATGTTTCATACAAATATAGATACTGTTTATACGAAATATAGATACTGTTTTATAAGAAATACAGATACAGTTTTAAATGATATATAGGTTCGGTTTTATACGAAATACAGATACTGTTTTATACGAAATACAGATACTGTTTGATACGAAATATAGATACTGTTTATACGATATATAGATACTGTTTCATAGGATAGATACAGTTCTATACAAGTACAGTTCCATGAGAGATATGAACCAGCTTAGTTATATGAGAGATATAGATACAGTTGTATACGAGGTATACAAGTAGTATGCGAGATAAAGATAAAGGTTCGTACGAGTTATATACGAGTAGAAGATGTAATTAAGCAAATCGATTTTATATCAGATACGGGTACAATTTTATAAAGATACATGTATGTTTTAAAACAATCTATAAATCAGTTTGAAAGGCATTTAGATACATTGTTATCCAAGATAATGATACAATTTAACACTATAACGGTGCAGTTTCATACTAGTATAATATAATTTCATACTATAGATATATAATTTCATAGTATAATGATACAATTTCTTAGTATGAAATTGTATCCTTATAGTATGAAATTGTATCCTTATGGTATGAAATTGTATCCTTATAGTATGAAATTGTATCACTTTAGTATGAAATTGTATCATTATAGTATGAAATTGTATCATTTTAGTATGAAATTATATCACTATACTATAAGGATACAATTTCATATTTAAATGATACAATTTCATACTAAAGTGATACAATTTCGTACTAAAATAGTTCAATTTCATACTATAGTGATACAATTTCATACTATAGTGATATAATTCATACTTAAATGGTACCATTTCATACTATAGTGATACAATTTCATACTATAATGATACTATTTCATTCTAACATAGTGATACAATTTCGTAATATAATGGTTCAATTTCATGCTATAATGGTACAATTTCATACTATAATGATAACATATTTCGTACAATAGTAATACAATTTCATACTATAATGATACAAGTTCGTACTATAGTGATACAAGTTCGTACTATAGTGATACAATTTCGTACTATAGTGATACAATTGCATTCTATAGTGATCGATTTCAAACTGTGATGATACAATTTCATACAATATAATGCTATAATTCTAAGCGTTAAATAGATATAATAAGATATAATTTAATTCATATATGTTATTATGTGCACGTTATTTACGGCTTGAATGTATACAAAATAAACTAATTCTATTGACTTCAATTCGTTTTAGAATTCGTGCCTTATATAATTATTTACAATTATATTTTGTATATACATGTATAGTTAGACAATTTAAAGGACACATGGCTATGTTTCAATTCGATTTTCACGTGGTCCTGCATGGAATTAATATTAACATCTATAAATGTATATATAATATTTATCTCCAGTAGTATTGCCTGAAAAAATATCTATATATATGATTATAAGCAGTTTTCATTATACTAATTGCACCGCACTAGTTTTAGAAATGTAAGCAAATGCTCTAAATACAAGTTCTGATTTCCTAACGTTCTGATAGTTGGATTATTTTCTGTTATGTTGATTAGAAGTAATAAGTTAATAGGATATAATTTTGCTATTTTTGTCATAAACTACTACTAATATGTAAAATAGGAAACCTTTCAATCATTTGCCAGAGTTTTGCCCTTTTCATAAAGATGAAAAGAAACAAAGTGTTTATAAACATATTGGAATATTGAATTTCTTATCTTGCATAAATAATATGATTTTTAGAATTAGTCGTTAATCAAAAGTGCTGAGTGTCCCTTTATGAAATGGACGTTATGTAACATGTAACACGTGTAACATGGAACGCATGTAACATGAAACACGTGTATCAGATGTGATCTTACATTTTACTCATGCAAAGTTTTTGTTGAAGTTACAAACTTGCCAACATTTGTGGTAAAATTGTATGTGAAGAGATAATAAATAATAAACAGTGTTTGCTGTTTCCATGCATCAATTAACAGAAATGAATTTAGATATAAATGATATGGAATATAGTGGCAAACACATGCTTCGATGTCCGATGTGCAAATAAAACAATGTGTCCACTATCAGCAAGGCATTAAGAGTGTTGACATTGTATGAATAAATAAAACATTACTAAGCTACTTTTATACATGATAAATACATGATAAATACAAAATTGGTAAACGTAACATTTTTCATAGCACACTAACAGGCGCGTAGCTTTCTATAGGCACGTGCCTACAGTTTTTACTTCATTGTTCTCCTTATCAAAGAGAACAAACCTTGAAACATAATATTGATTTGGTTATAAAACAGTGAATTCAAGCTAATATTAAGGATTAAAACATATACACGCCGAAATGCATCGACGTTAGTCTAGCTTATTTCTTTTCGGGGAAACATGTGCTCAGACCCCCATAATTATGCCTACACATCGCTACGCCCCTGACTAACGTTAACAAAATAAAAGCATGTTATTTTATTTTGAATGCTAGTGCAATGTATTTAGGCATTGATAAACTATTTGTCATGCAGTTGTTTTCTGTAGTAAAATGGTACAACAACTTAAGCAATTTCAATTTAGAAGAAACAATTGAAAGAAAATGAACAATTTTGTACAATTTTAAAATAATGATTAAGTATGGATGATCACGAGGAAAATGCAGGCTTGGTCAAACTGTTTTTGGGAAGCAAATGTATATTTTACAACATTATTTAGTTATACATCACAAACACATATTTTGTCACAAGCACTGAATAGAAATAAACATTCAAAGAGTCACAGCGACGAATATGTACATATGAGATTATGAATTATTGCATTTTTGTGACAATATCAAGTTTCCAACGTTCGTGTGTCTATCTGTAAAATAACCCACAACGAAACAATACATCAAATTTGTCGGCGTAGCCGACTTTCACTGAGTTATTACTTCTTTGTAAATTCAATACTGACATAATCCGTCGGCGACTCTGTCCATCGTACTACACTTGATCCAGATGGTTGAATATCGAGGTCCGCGTATATTAACTCTTTGCTGGATCCGTGGCTTTTCTAAAACGACAAAAGGGAGCACTTTATCAAATGTTCTACATATAATGTATTATACACAGTTAGTGAGGTTCAGCGTCATTCCATTCCATATGAGGTTACACCGAACATGACCATGCAGGTCGGCTATGTTATGTTACATTGAGATATAAATAAGATATATTAAGTTTTATTCCATTCCATATGAGTTTACATCGGACATGACCATGCAGGTCGGCTATGTTATGTTACATTGAGATATAAATGAGTTATGCTAAACGTCATTCCATTCCATATGAGTTTACATCGGACACCATCATGTAGGTTGGCTAGACTAATGTTATTAGTGTATAAAAATGTTTGTCTGGAAACATTTATCATGTGTAAGACATATATATACCAAAAGTTATTATAGTATGCCATCACCCAACAAACACTAGGGACTGATGACAGTGAAGAAGGATAATCATGAAAGATCTTAATAAAACATTCATACAAATTAACTTGAATCTTCAACATACTTGTTCATGTTCTGGTTGCATCGTGTATCCCTCTGCTGCGGTACCAATGTTCCCATAATCCGGTTCTTCATGTGCAGATGATCCTGCAAAAGCGACACTATCTTCATCAGGCTTACGCTCTCCCATATCAGCTTTTTGTTGTGTTGTTTTCATGATTGGAGAGGCATAATAAAGACCACTTGGGCAAGGAACAGCTTTGGGCAACTCGAGATATACTAAGTAAAGAAAGACAAAACACATGTAGAGTAAAAATATTTTTTTAACGAAAATTCTAGACATAATATCAAAAAGTTAAGGTACACCGACAAGACATATACTTACATCAATACAATAACATTAAAATTCTACATAGTTATTAGAAAGTTGCTTGGTTGCGTTCTATGCCTCCAAGATATTCTTTTATACGATACATTTGCTATCACAGCAGCAGTTTTACGTGCCATATGGAGGCCTTAAAAAGTTGCCCCGTATTTTTATTTTGTGTTGTTATTATGTTTGATTCCTTGCAAATTCCATTTCCGCTAATGAACACACCGATGGATATATCAAACAAAACAAACACTGATATTTTCTTCTTTGCTTCAAAGTGGTCATTTCAACAGATATTGTTAAGGTTTAGATGGAAAAAGAAGAAAACAAATAGTTCACGTAAACTTTGTGATAATACAGTTAATTAACAATGGAGGCATGACATTGGAGATGCTGCTTACCGTGCGATTGGTATATAGTTTGTTTAGGTGGTCGAAACATGGAAGTAGGATAAATGCAAAGGCGCGGGAGTTAATGTTTATAATACAAAAACATAATTTAATGTATAACATGACACCGAGTCTCTATCATCTATTCAACTTTGAAGCCGAAGAAAATTAGTGACCTTACCTTTATGGACAGATATATGTAACTACAAACGGTTCGAGTTGATATATTTATCGTTCACAATAAAACTTGTAATTTTGCAACGGAGATGTGAGGGTAGCATATAGCAAAAATTAAGACGAGAGAGCACGACAATTACTACATGCAATAAACGCAAACACATGCCATGTTTCCTGTTCTTTTTTTGTCTTCTCTACCTTAATTGTCATTTTATTTTGGAAAAAGTCAGTTACTTAAACCAGTGACTTAATTACATGTTTATATGTTTCTGTTTAACGACAATGCTTAATTCAGTCACCTTTTCGCAGACATATTCATGGCATGTTCTCCAACATACATCTGACCATGTCTTTAATTAATTGTCGCATCCGCTAAAATTGTATTAGAAGAAATTTACTAAGTTTATGTCAATATTCTAGTTCATGCTCCTTGCACTACGTTTAGTCAGACAGACACATAGGTATACAGAAATTCACAGAGATGGAAAGACTGTCAGAGAAACACAGAGACAGAGTGATATAACAAGAGAGATAGAGCTAGAGAGAGAAAGAGAGAGAAAGAGAATGCGCCAGTAACATAGACACAGAAATTACGACACAGTGAAAGCGAGACAGACAGACAGAGAGACAGACAGACAGACAGACAGACTCAGTCAGAGAGAAATGGAGAGAGAGAGAGAGAGAGAGAGAGAGAGAGAGAGAGAGAGAGAGAGATGGACAGACAGACAAACAGCGATATATAGAAAAGAGAGACAAATGGACCTAGAGAATAATATAATATAAAGTGCGTGAAAAAAGAGTGGTGAAATATATAGAGAGGGCATGATGACGTACAGAGAGAATAATATGTGTACTTTTCTATTCATCTTCTTTTGAAATGTAAGGATACAATTCAATTATACTACATTGGATAACATAATTATTGTTTTATAATCTTCTTTGAATGTGTTCTCAATTATTCAAAAATACGATCAAAAGAAACCTATACTCAGATATAAATATTATTCACACAATGCAATCAAAAACACAAAAATAAAAAAAAACATTGAAGAGATCGGCGTGCATTGTCACATATCCAGATCAAACAGAATAAAGTCTGAATCAAAGTCAAAATGAAATAAAAGCACAATGCAATTGACCATCATAAGTAGTTATTACATATCATTTCCGCCATCTAGATTACTAAGTGACAAGGACAATAAGAGTATTAAAGTTCAATGGTCAGATAAATAGATTTATTTAAATAATTGTGGGAAAATTAAGTGGCACTTCAGAAATGTTCAAACAAAAGAAATGTTAATGACCACACGATATTCTGAGAGCAGAATTATAAATGACAGTTTATGTACGACTTTAGTGATGTCAAATAGATAGATAATGTTTGTTATATTGAAATGTTTTAAAGAAACGCAGGCAAAAACGGTTTATTTAATACTATTCATTAAAATTTGATATCTACTTATTTGTGATAAGTTTATACATCCAAATGTAATAGTATTTATTTAATATCAATGAACACTTTTGATTTTAATATTGCTTTGTGTCCCTTTGAAGTGAACTATTAGTTTATACATGTTGTATTTCAAGAAATAAACAGCCATATCTTTTTACATCGATTTGGAAACATGTTCTTTAAACGTATACAAATCGCGTTCGAAGTGTCAAAGTAAACGTAGAAAAGTGCCTTGCTTAATGATTGACATTGACTGCAATATAACCATATATTACCTGTTGTCATAATGAACTGGTTCTAGACTTTCCATTTGTAATTCTGGAAATAGAATGTTTCCAATTTTTAAAGCAGTCCGCAGTTAATGCAAATGCAGAAATAAATACATAAGGTTGTTTCCTTCATTTTACCTGATTACAAATAACCAAAACCTTTCATCAGATGTTACTGACTTTCATTAGGTTTTACATGTACGTGTTGTGTGGCGGCCGTCATAGGTCGCACCCCACCACCCCAACCCACGGTTGCCATTTCTTCTTGTTCAATGGTACGCTCCTTTGTCAGGAGACGACTTTCTCTACGTTTAGATCGATGAAAGAGAATCGAACTGTTCCACCGATGCTTCGGGAGAGTAGTTCCATGGAATCAAACAACTCACCCGGTGCTGCTAGAAAATATCATTATGACCGATGCTTGTGGGGCGTGATGGCTGTTCCATACTTTATCACATCAAGAGGCCAGACACAATGTTGTTTTAATTTCTAGGTTGCCTCCTTTGCTTCGATGGAATTGTTTTATTATATAATATGGTATACATATGCGCAGTAGTCTAGTAAATTGCTTATGTATAAAATAGTGCATTACATCTAGTTTTTGTAAACAAAAGAGAAATTGATTTTGTTTTACAATCTCACGAACACCGACTTTAAACACTTGAAGGAGGTTATAAATAAGAATAACCGACTAAACTGCGTGTCCTAGGTTCAGAGTTTGTATTTTTTGTTTATTCCGGAACAAAAAACAACAACATTTTACGTGAGCTCAAGTTTTTTGGCATTCCTTATACCTGACGTAAAATTCACGAAACATTATGGGCGATCTTTATTGACGGAATAATACAGTTAACACATTTGTTAAATGCAATATCCGAAATACAGTTAATTCCACTATTTTCACAAAGTAATATAATATGTACAATATGACTACTTCTACATACATTTACTAAATAAACAGTTTTGATCTCACCAAACATGTACATGAGCTTGCATAACATATTGATGTTTAATGAATGACAAAGAAACAATCACAATTAAGCTGTCACGATTGTAGGTAATTAATTAGAGACATAATTAGTACTCACCAATGTTGCCTGTTTTCCTGGTGACTTGCTTGATCACCATTCCGATGACAAGAAATACAAATGTAACTGATGTCGCTGCAATAATTGGCCATGCATAAAGTGGTAGAGACTTACAAGTGCCCGGAACGTGGTTGTTAATGTTATCTTCAACACGGGTTTGATTCTCTGTAAAAAGAAGATGGATTATAAGAAAATGCTTCTAATAAACATATCTCATATATTTGACTCTATTATTTTTAAAGCATAGTTAACGCTCACCAAACTCTGACATTATTCAGCTGACCATTAAACATGCTCAAATCCCATTGCTCTGTGACAATCCCAAGTGGTGAGAGCTTGGACCGTTCTTGTCCTAGAAGTAGATAGTTTCTGAAGATACTCAGTGACCAGTATGAAGTTGTGGTTATGCAAAACAATAAAGAATCAGTCTCTCTAATTGTAGCACGTAGTTTTGTAAAAAAAATAAATTGAAAACATTCACAAACATTATGTTTGTATTCAATTGATTTCATAGAAACATACCAACACTTGCACATATGCACAGTCATGACGCTAAAGGAAAGGTCATTGAGTTAGTTTACATTGGAGTTTACACCGTTGTATAGACCTGGATTTTGTGATTATGGTATTTATTTCTTATTATCTTATTATGATGAAATAGTTCAAATTACCAATGACCACTATTTTGATACCCTTTGTCTTTGTCTCAAACACGTTATTATGAGCTCTACAAGTGTACAACCCACTGTCTTCCAGAGTTGTGTCGTTGAAGCTGATACTCAAGGTATTGTTAGTGGACGTGGATCCCGTTATTGTGGTATTGTCTTTGTTTTTTACCCAGATGATTTGTGATTCAGGATAGCTTTTCACTGTACATTGCAACACAACTGTCGTTCCACTTGTGACGTTGGAAGTTGGTGTCGATATGGATATCTCTATCTTTGGTGCGTCTGAAAATAATACGATATTAGTTTAAAATAATAAGCATGTCCTGACATATAAACTACAAATAGTGTACATTTAGAAATGTTTCAGTCAAGTTTTAATTTGTTATGCATGTGACTTGCACATCCCATGCACTTTATTTCAAACACGGCATATATAGGAGATAGTAGAATGCATATTCGTAATTCAAAACTACAATGCACACACTAATATGATTTTTATCCACAGAAGTATAACCAATGAAAGTCGTTAATAAGTCGCCCAGTATGATACTCATTTTTTAATTATTTGTTTGTTTCCTGCAACCATGCAGCTCATTTCATATCATTAAAATAGAATTCTGCCGAAGCTAGAAGGCGTTACAGGTGTTGTATATTCTATAGCCCATCGTGAACCGACTTAATAAAAACCGAACCTGCTCCGAACCAGTTTTGTTATTTCACATGCTCCCTTATCAGATATCATTAAACTTTTTATTCATATTTGACCATGTTCCGGATAAACTGGGTTATTTATTTTGCATATTCAAATATATGTGATACAAGCATAATTATGCTTACACAGGAGAGTTATTGTATATTCATCAGTTTTTTCAACATAAAAACTGCTACATTGAACACAGCATTCTACCGTTTCTCCATCGTCATCCTTTGATATATTTACAGAAACAACATTTGTCGAAGTATAACCACCACTGTCGTTGGCTGTTTTCTCCCAGTTGCTTGTAACAATTGCATTCCGAAAGTACCACACGGCCGGACAAGGAGGGTTGGCATTCGTAATTACACACGTGAAGTTCACGAGAGTGTATGGACAATATTCAATGATTGGCCGAGATGGATGTAATGTTACCGACGTAGGTGGAAATGTTTGATAAAAATTAAATGGACATGGTTAGTGGTAATTAGTTTAAACTAATTTATTTTAGCTCGAGTGTGAAGAAAAATCAGGGCTTATATGAACTTCTTTTGAGTCCGCTTCCTGTGTAAAACAAGTAATGCGTGGTTTCTTTTAGAAATCGTCGATTCGAGCTTGAGATCGATCTAGCGTGGGAGGCCAATACTTTATTCACTTTACTACCGCCAACTTATGGTAATTAGAATAAACACAATAACATCCTACCACTATAATTGGATATAATTGATGGTGTATGTAATGATGTACATTCCTTATTTCCTAAACAGAATGAAATGGAAATGTTATCTGAAAGTGTTACATATGAAAAATAATAAAATTTCTACCATCTCAAACATAAGAGAAAATTGTGTAACAGGAGAAGGAAAATGTCACAGGACACAGTCACCACAATTATAGGAAAAATATAATGGGATTTAACACCTTGGAATAGCCAGTTGGAAAGGGGAGTTTAATTCTGATTAACAGGGCTAACCAAACCTCGCTCCCTCGTTACATCATAAACGTGACGCGCGGTCTAAATAACCGAATAACCATTACGCTATTTACATATAAGTACGGTAATATCAAAATGTGTGTATTCATTTACTTACATGTGTATATGCATGCTTAGGTAAATGTTTATATTATAAACAAACAAAGAAACAATTGATGCTATTCATAAAATAATGGTAGCCACAAAGAAATAATAAAAGATACGAATATAGGACATGATAGAAGTAAGAAAAATGTCTTTATTGTTTTCAAACAATTTGAATTTTGCGATAAATCATACGATTATATAAACAAAACATTAACAGTAGTACATTGTATTGTTAGTTCAGTATTTGTAATCACATTTAGAGCTTTATGAACAAACGACAGAATAAATAGTTATGCTTAGTAAAAATCATCAATATATGTATTTTATCATACATAGTAATGACTTGTTTCAACATATTATCCTTGACACAAAGTAAATAATTTATGAGATGGCTGAACAGTCACTCACTACACAGATGTTCCTCTGGTTAGTGACGCTACACGACTTTTACGCTTAAAAAGAGTCCTATGTAATTTGGTTAGAAATACTTTGACTGTGGTTTTTCTTGCTGCAGATGCATAGGACATCGTAATAAGACATCTCTGGTGTTAAAACGTGACCTTTGTTGCATTTAAAAGATAGGTGTTTTATGAAAAGATGCATTGCCGCGATAGAAAATAATTTGAAAACCTTGCTATGTGGATTTTTCACCGTGGCAATCATATACCTAAAAGTCTCTGCATGAACATAGACCAACACTGGACTGTGTAGTAAGACGGATGAATGATGATTCTTACTCTTAAAAAATAATTTACTTTGGTTATGAAACATTTTCAAAGTGGCTGTGATTTCTTGCTGCAGATGAGTAAAAGTCAAAGTTGGCATAACATATAATGCAATAAGACATCACTGGTGTTAAAAAATATGACTTTAATAGGATTTCAACATATGCATGTATTTATGAGCATTTGAGGACTTCTTTTTCCAAAAAAAACTCAGGGTGTCACTGCACCTTTTTACAAAAAAAAAAAACAATGTGGACAACCTACCAGGTATTATGTATTTTTATATGTGTATTCATTCCTGCTATGAAAAAATACTTAAAAAACAATTCTATGTGGATTTTTTTTACCAGTGAAATCCTAGACCTTATTTTATATAGAACAAAGAACAAAATTCAACTGTGTAGTGAGACCTTTATGGTTTATGGGTTTAGAAAAATAGTTTTTCTATGTTCTATTTTAGCATCAGGCTTAGGAATAATATAATTTAAGACGACATAACCATTCATGTTGGAATCTGTGTTTTGCCACTAACTACGTAACTTTCAAATGCTTTATGTTACCATTCCGTTATTTTATTAGTTCCAAAATGTAAACTCTTACGAGCATAGTTATATGATTGCATTTTCAATATCCATTATATATAAACTACATCGTGCATGTAAATGGGACATACATATATGTTTCCGAATAACTTTTCATTTTAATTGATATGTTTCATACATTTACCAAACAATTATTAAATAAAACAATATAGGTCTCCAGTGCATTACCCCATATGCATGCATTCATGAATAAATTATCTACATGACTGTTCGTGTATCATGTTATCAAGCATTCATTCCATTAGACTGAAAAGTATATTAACATAAATTCTCTTAATATACTGCAAAACAATTATCATCTTTATCTTTTCAAACATAATAAATATATGCATAAACTATTTATTCAGAGCCAGATTGGTTCCAGCATGGTATTGTGTGCGGTAATAAGACGTTTGCTAAAGTAAAGACTTACATGAGTAATTTATCCGTGTATCATTCGTACATAAGTCATCCGCTAACATCTCATGAGAAAGACAACACTTTATCATTTCCTGGTTCCATTTCCTTTGTATGGTTGTCAGCGCAGCCGTGGTCGTTGTTGATCCATATACATTGCCTATAGTTGTCTGGTTCCCCATAACTGGTCTTCCAGAGATGTAGAATGTGACGTTGGGCGCAGGACGGCCTCCAATACTCCAAAAAGACACGTTAATTGTCTTGCCCTCAATTAAAGTGTTTAGTCCGAGTTGAGGGTTTTTTGGTTTGCCTGTGTTTATATAAGTTACATTGCCTTAGTATCATCAATTCCTAATAAAACATAAACAATCGTGGAATATAACATTATTTTTGCAAGTATTATTTAACCATATAAGAGTATTTGCACGCAAATCATTTATCAAACGAGAGTATTACCAAGGGACACTATAATAAAATGTCGTATAGCGTCATAAGTTGAAATCCTATAACATATAAAATCGAATATGAGTAGTACTGTAAGGTCATGTATAATGTACCTTGCCCACCTGATAACCACATAATAACTTCATTAAGTCGACTTACTACCACTTATTATGTTGACATTATCGTTGTTACAGGTAATGTATATTAACTATGTATATGGCGATATCTGTAATATATTAACTGGATGACAAGATCAGTCAGTGTCATATCATGCTACCAACTGGTTACTTTTTGATGTTGACATCTCTATCATAATAATGTAAGAATAATGAAATAAAGCATTACCTAGTGTAGTTTTAATTCAAAGTACATCTGTATACATGTATATCAAGTATTTAAATTTCATCCATAACAAAGTTTCTTACGAACTAAGTATATCTTCGTGGATACGACGAGTGATTTGGCTAGCGCCTTATTGGAAACGTTGCACTGAACAGTCCACATATGTTCTCTATCTGATACATTCAATTTAGCTGTATACAATCCTCCCGAAAATACGGTCGTTTGATTCTTGTTATTAACCAGGATTTCCACATAGACAGGTTGTGTACCACCCGTTGTATTGCATCTGATTGAGATCGTGTGGGACTGTATACCATTTATACACTGCTTACAGTCCTCAAAGTCTCTAGTGTCCACAAACATCGGAGTACTCGGTGGAACTGAAGGTAAACACATAGAAAATGTCTCGAACACTATTTTGAATCTATATCTATTGAAATGGATGTCATATGACATCATTTCAAAATGATGAATATATTATTTAACGTGAAAACAGCATATATAACGATACCGGAAATATTTGATAGCTATCGGTAATTAAAATACAGAACGATATTGTGAAATTTATAAACTACAACCAATTGTTATTAATGAATATAATCTTTTTTTTCTCTCACAAAAGATGTACATATTAAAATGTCTCTCTATGCACATGTTGTCATACCGTGAATGATTGTATAGATGTCAAAATGTATCTACGTTACTGAAATGTGTATATGTTTACTGTGCACGAATCAGAAGGAATTAAGTTCTACTCTTAATAACAACAGATGAACTCTTCCTTTTTATACTAAATTTAAATGAAAACCAACAAATTCGAACTACTCTATCACATAATTATCTTTATATTTGGTTTAAATCGGATTTCTTAAAAGTTTACACCTAACTAAATACTTACTGCTTAGTCAACCTAGATGTCTACACCTGTCTAGATATGTGTGCTAGGTGAACACAGATGTATGCACCTAGTTAAATACATGAACGTCTCGGTGGAACTAGATATCAAACAGATATTGGCAATTATACAGACAGCTACGTGTATGTCTATAGTTGTACGAGCTAAAAGTATTTTAATTAATATGTTTGCTTTAAATGAATCGTATTGTCATATATCAAATATTTATGCATTAGGATTTCACGAATCTTACCCAATATTTGAATCTGTTTCCCGTTAGTTTGTTTTCTTCTGTTTTCAGTGCATTGAAGTTTGTACATACCAGTCATTGTACTGTTTATATTTGGAATTGTCAATACATACTCCATGTTGCTCTTTATTTCAGTCTCTAGATAATCCCCGGTAATATTCCTACTTGTACACACGTCCGATCCGGGACATATGTCGGGTGTAAACAGCCAGTATCGGATATGGTTACCAGGATTGTTGATGACAGACATCCGTGGTAGGTAACCCAGCTCAACATCGTCACCAGTTACAACCCGCGGTGTACGCTGATACAACAATCCACAATCCGCCAGTTCTATATATATATATAAAATATAGTATCAAGTATATGTAGTATGTATAGCGGCATATGTGATCTTTATCTTTTTACCGTTCATTTTTATTTAGAAATACATTTTTTGACTGCCATTCTTGACAAAATAAAAGTTAGCGATTTACATTTAACTGAGTACATGTTTGTATAAAATATTTATGTACTTTGAACATTACTTGTATATTGATATATTTTTATTTCAAATAATAAAATAATAATATTAAGATTTAAAAATATATTATGCACATACCTGATATATTAATTTGTATTTTCATGTCACATTTTCTGTTCGGTGAGAAAATGTTGGCGAAGATGGTAGCATTTCCATTGAGAGTGTAATTGGAGAAGTTTAAGTAGTATATTGAATCCCTTTCATACATCGATACGTTTGACGAATTACTGAAGTTCATATACTTTGATTCGTGACTTGATACTCTATTGTACCCCCATGTGATATACGGATTCTCTAAGTAGTGGCCACGCGATAGTTCCAATGTTATGTTTAAAGGTCTATTTCTAAAAACTGGTTCAGTAACAGACAGTGTTCCAATTTCCGATACCACAGTAGCTGCAAAGAATGATAAAACCGTGATGATATATGCATTAATGTACTATCAATGTTTTGTGTAAGTTAAGTTATCCAATACAAAGTAGGCGGTATTATATACCGATGAGACAAACGTTAGAAAGAAGAGATTTTGAAAAGAATATGTTACCGATGTATTCGGTAAAAGAACTGAAATCTGGAAACCACTTGTTTTGAGTCATATGTATTGTTTCCTTCTGCTATACAATCATGGAGACGAGTGATATATGTCTAATTCACCTAAAAACAGGCATTTTAGGAAATATTAATTTTATTTTAGGAAATGGAGCCTATGACTCATGCAGCATATGTAACTACCACATTAAGACGATATTTCTATCAACTGCGTTATCGCAACGTCGTCATTAATTTACCAGGCGTTGCTGTCACCACAGGAACCGTGGGTTCTAATCCTGAAAGTAACTAAAATGTTTAAAGTGATTTGGGATTTTATAACGAACTGGAACATTCCGTTCAAGAAATGATTTCTATTGATTTACATCAAGTACCGACTCCAAACATTACAAAACTAAACCAAACTTAAAACAAAATAAAACATTACATACAGGTTAACTGTTACTAATATAGTAGTATATTGTTGTAAAGCTATATAATATCTGTAAGAAATACCAATGGCAAAGAGTATAAGACATTTGAATAAAAAGTCCATGTTATTTTTATTTTTATTGTGTGAGCTTTATTTGAGCTTACTGTTAAGAACACTACAATCGATGCAATATTATATTGACTTTATTTATATAGGCATTTTTAATAGATGCACATTTACTGAAGACTCGTTTTATATAAATGTAATTTTGTGAGAAATTCCAAACACGAACACAATGCACTGCAATTACGCATTCTAATGTTATACAGCGGAACCGATTAAAACTATCTACCTGAGAAGGTCTCTTCAAAATGTTAAAAAATCCATTGGTCTAATCAAGAAACAATCTGTTATTAAAAATCTTTGGCAACATAAATTGATAAATTTCTTAAAAATATCATACTTGAATGCACATCAACGAAACCAGTAGCAGTCTATTTATGAGGAGTTATGGAGCATGCAACATCGGTCTTGCCCATTAATACAGGCACAAACAGTAGCAGTCTGTACATGAGGAGCTATGGAGGATGCAACATCGGTCTTGCCCCTTAATACAGACACAAACAATAGCAATCTGTACATGAGGAGCTATGGAGCATGCAACATCGGTCTTGCTCCTTAATGCAGGCATAAACAGTAGCAGTCTACTTATGAGGAGTTATGGAGCATGCAACATCGGTCATGCCCCTTAATACAGGCACAAACAGTAGCAGTCTGTACATTAGGAGCTACGGAGCATGCAACATTGGTCTTGCCCCTTAATACAGGCACAAACAGTAGCAATCGGTATATGAAGAGCTATGGAGCATGCAACATCGGTCTTGCCCTTTAATACAGACACAAAACAGTAGCAGTCGGTACATGAGGAGCTATGGAGCATGCAACATTGGTCTTGCCCCTTAATACAGACACAAACAGTATCAGTCGGTACATGAGGAGCTATGGAGCATGCAACATCGGTCTTGCCCCTAATGCAGGCTCAAACAGTAGCAGTCGGTACATGAGGAGCTATGGAGCATGCAACATCGGTCTTGCCCCTTAATACAGGCACAAACAGTAGCAGTCGGTACATGAGGAGCTATTGAACATGCAACATCGGTCTTGCCCATTAATACAGGCACAAACAGTAGCAGTCTGTACATGAGGAGCTATGGAGCATACATCATCGGTCTTGCCCCTTAATACCGGCACAAACAGTAGCATTCTGTACATGAGGAGCTATGGAGCATGCAACACCGACGATGCCCCTTAATACAGACACAAAGAGTAGAAGTCTGTACATGAGGAGCTATGGAGCATGCAACATCGGCCATGCCCCTTAATACAGGAGCATGCAACATCGGGCTTGCCTCTTAATACCGACACAAACAGAAGCAGTCGGTACATGAGGAGTTATGGAGCATGCAACATCGGTCTTGCCCCTTAACGCAGGCACAAACAGTAGCAGTCTGTACTGGAGGACCTATGGAGCATGCAACATCGGTCTTGCCCCTTAATACATACACAAACAGTAGCAGTCGGTACATGAGGAGCTATGGAGCATGCAACATCGGCCATGCCCCTTAATACAGACACAAACAGTAGCAGTCTACTGATGACGAGCTATGGATAATGCAACATCGGTCTTGCCCCTTAATACAGGCACAAACAGTAGCAGTCGGTACATGAGGAGTTATGGAGCATGCAACATCGGTCTTGCCCATTAATACAGGCACAAACAGCAGCAGTTTACTGATGAGGAGCTATGGAGCATGCAACATCGGTCTTGCCCCTTAATACAGACACAAACAGTAGCAGTATGTACATGAGGAGCTATGGAGCATGCAACATCGGTCTTTCCCCTTAATACAGACACAAACAGTAGCAGTCGGTACATGAGTAGCTATGGAGCATGCAACATCGGTCTTGCCCCTTAATACAGGCACAAACAGTAGCAGTCGATACATGAGGAGTTATGGAAAAAGGCAACATCGGTCATGTCCCTTAATACAGGCAAAAACAGTAGCAGTTGGTACATGAGGAGTTATGGAGCATGCAACATCGGTTATTGCCCCTTAATACAGACACAAACAGTAGCAGTCGGTATATGAGGAGCTATGGAGCATGCAACATCGGCCATGCCCGTTAATACAGACACAAACAGTAGCAGTCTACTGATGAGGAGCTATTGACCATGCATCATTGGTCTTGCCCCTTAATACAGGCACAAATAGCAGCAGTCGGCAACTGAGGAGTTATGGAGCATGCAACATCCGTCTTGCCCCTCAATACATACACAAACAGTAGCAGTCTACTTATGAGGAGCTATGGAGCATGCAACATCGGTCTTGCCCCTTAATACAGGCACAAATACTGGCAGTCTACTTATGAGGAGTTATGGAGCATGCAACATAGGTCTTGCCCCTTAATACAGACATAAACAGTAGCAGTCTGTACATGAGGAGTTATGGAGCATGCAACATCGGTCTTGTCCTTTAATACAAGCACACACAGTAGCTGTCTACTTATGAGGAGTTATGTAGCATGCAACATCGGTCTTGCCCCTTAATACAGGCACAAAGAGTAGAAGTCTGTACATGAGTAGCTATGGAGCATGCAACATCTGTCTTGCCCGTTAATACAGGCACAAACAGTAGCAGTAGGTACATGAGGAGCTATGGAGCATGCAACACCGACGATGCCCCTTAATACAGACACAAAGAGTAGAAGTCTGTACATGAGGAACTATGGAGCATGCAACATCGGTATTTCCCCTTAATGCAGGCACAAACAGTAGCAGTCGGTACATGAGGAGCTATGGAGCATGCAACATCGGTCTTGGCCCTTAATAAAGGCACAAATAGTAGCCGTCGGTACATGAAGAGTTATGGAGCATGCAACATCGGTTATGCCCCTTAATACAGACACAAACAGTAGCAGTCTGTACATGAAGAGCTATGGAGCATGCAACATCGGTCTTGCCCCTTAATGCAGACACAAACAATAGCAGTCGGTACAAGAGGAGTTATGGAGCATGCAACATCGGTCTTGTCCTTTAATACAAGCACACACAGTAGCTGTCTACTTATGAGGAGTTATGGAGCATGCAACATCGGTCTTGCCCTTTAATACAGGCACAAAGAGTAGAAGTCTGTACATGAGTAGCTATGGAGCATGCAACATCTGTCTTGCCCCTTAATACAGGCACAAACAGTAGCAGTAGGTACATGAGGAGCTATGGAGCATGCAACACCGACGATGCCCCTTAATACAGACACAAAGAGTAGAAGTCTGTACATGAGGAACTATGGAGCATGCAACATCGGTATTTCCCCTTAATGCAGGCACAAACAGTAGCAGTCGGTACATGAGGAGCTATGGAGCATGCAACATCGGTCTTGGCCCTTAATAAAGGCACAAATAGTAGCCGTCGGTACATGAAGAGTTATGGAGCATGCAACATCGGTTATGCCCCTTAATACAGACACAAACAGTAGCAGTCTGTACATGAAGAGCTATGGAGCATGCAACATCGGTCTTGCCCCTTAATGCAGACACAAACAATAGCAGTCGGTACAAGAGGAGTTATGGAGCATGCAACATCGGTCTTGCCCCTTAATGTAGGCACAAACAGTAGCAGTCGGTACGTGAAGAGCTATGGAGTATGCAACATCGGTCTTGCCCATTAATACAGACACAAACAGTAGCAGTCGGTACATGAGGAGCAATGGAGCATGCGACATAGGCCATGCCCCTTAATACAGGCACAAACAGTAGCAGTCTAATTATGAGGAGTTATGGAGCATGCAACATCGGTCTTGCCCCTTAATACAGACACAAACAGTAGCAGTCTGTACACGAGGAGCTATGGAGAATGCAACATCAGTCTTTCCCCTTTATAACAGCACAAACAGTAGCAGTTTGTACATGAGAAGCTGTGGAGCAGGCAACATCGGCCTTGTCCCTTAATGCAGGAACAAACAGTAGCATTCTGTACATGAGGAGCTATGGAGCATGCAACATCGGTCTTGCCCCTTAATACAGACACAAACAGTAGCAGTTTGTACATGAGGAGCTATGGAGCATGCAACATAGGCCATGCTCCTTAATACAGACACAGACAGTAGCAGTCTACTTATGAGGAGCTATGGAGCATGCAACATTGGTCTTGCCCCTTAATACAGGCACAAACAGTAGCAGTCTGTACATGAGGAGTTATGGAGCATGCAACATCGTTCTTGCCCCTTAATACAGGCACAAACAGTAGCATTCGGTACATGAGGAGCTATGGAGCAGGCAACATCGGCCATGCCCTTTAAAGCAGGAGCAAACAGTAGCAGTCTGTACATGAGGATCTATGGAGCATGCAACATCGGTCTTGCCCCTTAATACAAACACAAACAGTAGCAGTCGGTACATGATGAGCTATGGAGCATGAAACATAAGCCATGCCACTTAATACAGACACAAACAGTAGCAGTCTACTTATGAGGAGCTATGGAGCATGCAACATCGGTCTTGCCCCTTAATACAGGCACAAACAGTAGCAGTCGGTACATGAGGAGCTATGGAGCATGCAACATCGGTCTTGCCCCTTAATACAGGCACAAACACTAGCAGTCTACTTATGATGAGTTATGGAGCACGCAACATCGGTCTTGCCCCTTAATACTGGCACAAAGAGTAGCAGACTGTACATGAGGAGCTATGGAGCATGCAATATCTGTCTTGTCCGTTAATACAGGCACAAACAGTAGCAGTCTGCACATGAGGTGTTATGGAACATGCAACATCGGTCTTGCCCCTTAAAACAGACACAAACAGTAGCAGTCGGTTCATGAGGAGCTATAGAGCATGCAACATCGGTCTTGCCCCTTAATACAGGCACAATCAGTAGCAGTCGGTACATTAGGAGTTATGGAGCATGCAACATCGGTCATGCCCCTTAATACAGGCACAAACAGTAGCAGTCGGTACATGAGGAGTTATGAAGCATGCAACATCAGTCTTGCCCCTTAATACAGACACAAACAGTAGCAGTCGGTACATGAGGAATTATGGAGCATGCAACATCGGTCATGCCCCTTAACACAGGCACAAAGAGTAGCAGTCGGTACAGGAGGAGGTATGGAGCATGCAACATCGGTCTTGCCCTTAATACAGGCAAAACCAGTAGCAGTCGGTACATTAGGATCTATGGAGCATGCAACATCGGTCTTGCCCCTTAATACAGGCACAAACAGTAGCAGTCGGTACATGAGGAGCTATGGAGCATGCAACATCGGTCATGCCCCTTAATACAGACACAAACAGTAGCAGTCGGTACATGAGGAGCTATGGAGCATGCAACATCGGTCTTGCCCCTTAATACAGGCACAATCAGAAGCAGTCTGTACATGAAGAGCTATGGTGCATTCAACATCGGTCTTGCCCCTCAATACCGGCACAAACAGTTGCAGTCGGTACATGAGGATCTATGGAGCATGCAACATCGGTCTTGCCCGTTGATACAGGCACAGACAGTAGCAGTTTGTACATGAGGAGCTATGGAGCATGCAACATTGGCCATGCCCCTTAATACAGGCACAAACAGTAGCAGTCTGTATATGAGGAATCTGAGCATGCAACATTGGTTTTGCCCTTTAATACAGGCACAAACAGTAGCAGTCGAGGAACAAACAGTAGCAGTCGGTACATGAGGAGCTATGGAGCATGCAACATCGGCCTTGCCCCTAAATGCAGGCACAAACAGTAGCAGTCAGTACCTGAGGAGCTATGGAGCATGAAATATCGGCCATGCCCCTTAATCGAGAGCATGCAACATCGTTCTTGCCCCTTAATACAGACACAAACAGTAGCAGTCTGTACATGAGGAGCTATGGAGCTTGCAACATCGGTCTTGCCCCTTAATACAGACACAAACAGTAGCAGTCGGTACAGGAGCTATGGAGCATGCAACATCGGGCTTGCCTCTTAATACAGGCACAAACAGTAGCAGTCGATACATGAGGAGCTATGGAGCATGCAACATCGGTCTTGCCCTTAATACAGGCAAAAATAGTAGCAGTCGGTACATTAGGATCTATGGAGCATGCAACATCGGTCTTGCCCCTTAATACAGGCACAAATAGTAGCAGTCGGTACATGAGGAGCTATGGAGCATGCAACATCGGTCATGCCCCTTAATACAGACACAAACAGTAGCAGTCGGTACATGAGGAGCTATGGAGCATGCAACATCGGTCTTGCCCCTTAATACAGGCACAATCAGAAGCAGTCTGTACATGAAGAGCTATGGAGCATTCAACATCGGTCTTGCCCCTTAATACCGGCACAAACAGTTGCAGTCGGTACATGAGGATCTATAGAGCATGCAACATCGGTCTTGCCCGTTGATACAGGCACAGACAATAGCAGTTTGTACATGAGGAGCTATGGAGCATGCAACATCGGCCATGCCCCTTAATACAGGCTCAAACAGTAGCAGTCTGTATATGAGGAGCTGTTGAGCATGCAACATTGGTTTTGCCACTTAATACAGGCACAAATAGTAGCAGTCGAGGAACAAACAGTAGCAGTCGGTACATGAGGAGCTATGGAGCATGCAACATCGGTCTTGCCCCTTAATGCAGGCACAAACAGTAGCAGTCAGTACCTGAGGAGCTATGGAGCATGAAATATCGGCCATGCCCCTTAATCGAGAGCATGCAACATCGGTCTTGCCCCTTAATACAGACACAAACAGTAGCAGTCTGTACATGAGGAGCTATGGAGCTTGCAATATCGGTCTTGCCCCTTAATACAGACACAAACAGTAGCAGTCGGTACAGGAGCTATGGAGCATGCAACATCGGTCTTGCCTCTTAATACAGGCACAAACAGTAGCAGTCGGTACATGAGGAGCTATGGAGCATGCAACATCGGTCTTGCCCCTTAATACAGGCACAAACAGTAGCAGTCTGTACATGAGGAGCTATGGAGCATGCAACATCGGTCTTGCCACTTAATACAGGCACAAACAGTAGCAGTCGGTACATGAGGAGTTATGGAGCATGCAACATCGGTCATGCCCCTTAATACAGGCACAAACAGTAGCAGTCGGTACATTAGGAGCTATGGAGCATGCAACATCGGTCTTGCCCCTTAATACAGACACAAACAGTAACAGTCGGTACATAAGGAGCTATGGAGCATGTAACATCGGTCTTGCCCCTTAATACAGGCAGAAACAGTAACAATCTACTGATGAGGAGCTATGGAATATGCAACATCGGTCTTGCCCCTTAATACAGGCACAAACAGTAGCAGGCTCTACATAAGGAGCTATGGAGCATGCAACATCGGTCTTGCCCCTTAATACAGACACAAACAGTAACAGTCGGTACATAAGGAGCTATGGAGCATGTAACATCGGTCTTGCCCCTTAATACAGGCAGAAACAGTAACAATCTACTGATGAGGAGCTATGGAGTATGCAACATCGGTCTTGCCCCTTAATACAGGCACAAACAGTAGCAGGCTCTACATAAGGAGCTATGGAGCATGCAACATTTTAATACATTTGATGAATATAATATAATTCCATATTAGGTAGATAAAAGCTTACCATTACCGTCAACAAAACCTTTAACAAAGAACATGGAAATGAGGTAAATATATTTATCCATTATTTGTTTATAAAGGTCTAATGGTAAATTCCACACCCGAATATATAATAAACACTACGTTAGTCGCAATAAGGCATTACAATGATTATTATTTGCCTAAAATCCAGAGGTCAGTGTCGCAAATCAGATTGACTTCGTTAAAAATAATGTTTAAAATAATTGTTTTAGAACAAGTGATTATAAATGTGTTTCCATCTGTTGTACAATTATTGTACTACATATAGTTTGTCTTTAATTAAGAAAAGCAGCTACTGGTCACATGATCAAGCTATACCATTGAATTTTAATTCGCAAAGTTTAATAACTCTGTAATCCATGTATAAATGATGAGTTGCTGCAGCATTAACTACCTCATATATTAAACAATGATACAACTAAATGTTACTGAGACCAATCAAACGGTGCCCAGTCATTATGTCAACCTCGAAAGTACAATCAAAACAGGAACATTATATACGATGGGAAGTTTATCAAGTTCAGAATATATGATGACCATTTCAATATTCATGGCAATATGTCACGTATCAAAATATTGAACTGCTTTGGTGTATCAGTTTTTTAACAAAGTATAAAACAATTGTTGTTTTTTTCAAATAATTAGGACTATTGTTTAAAAATAGTCTTGTTTATTTTGGAACTGAAATCAAACCCATTGCGTTAATGTGTGAATCTAACAGCAAAGTGAATCTCACACAGTAAAATTTATATCAACACCGCCAGATGTGAATTATTTGGCAAAACCGAAAACATCATATAAAATAAAAATAACTCCCACCGTCACAGATAGGGACAATTGGTTTGATTAAATATGTTTAAAGTGTAAATAAGATACAGTGGTGGTTAAACGTTTTATTCGAAACATTAAAATAATAGAAGATAAAGTGAAGTAAAGTCTAAAAAATGATGGATCTGACTATTGTCTGCTGTTGTTTCTGTGAAACTGTTTTCTCTCTGTGTTTATATATTTACAGATGTGCCGAGATGATGGGGTAAATATGCTGATTTTCCAAATAATTTCGACGATGAGATGTAGCATCACAGGAAGGAGTAAAGACATTTATATGTTTAACTACAAAGACATTGAATACAAGTGGATATTAAACAATGATAAAGTTGCCATGTACTTTAACAATCTAATTCAATGAATATGACTTCGAATAAAGAGACATTTAAAGTTGTATAAAGAGGAACAACAACAACAGTTGAATAACTATCTTCTTTTTTCACGTGTCACTGGTGGCAGGAAAATTCCAGAGAGGAACATGTTTCTCATGCGCTCATTTTGGGCTAAAGTGTTTATATCAAGTTATACGGCTTTTGTTTTTTGCCGATGCGTAGTTTCCACCTTCTGGTGCATAGCTTAGCTGTTTTATTTGTGTAGGTCGAGCGGTTCGATGCAACCTTGCGTAAACCACCTGGGTACCATAGTACTGCTCTAGTCCATTAGGGGGTTTTCCTGTCAATTAAGTGATCAAACGCCATTATCGTTCTAATGTGGAATTATGAAATTTTACTGAAAATTTAGGAATATTATTTAATTTTAATTGATTTGATTTAGTGTTGTTTATTTAAGTTTGTTGGAATGTCTAGCGTCAATTTATGTCATGAGAGGCCAGTGACGATCATTTAGTCAGCACTCAAACACTCATCCTTGGAAGTTACTGGTAGCTTTCCCATGAATCAACAGTGGGAGACGGTTGACAATGAGATAGGGAGACGATCATTTAGTCAGAACTCAAACACTCATCCTTGCAAGTTACTGGTAGCTTTCCCATGAATCAACAGTGGGAGACGGTTGACAATGAGACGCAATGTCGCATATCAGTCACTACTGACACTGTGGCTGACCAGGGATTTGAACTCAAGATGTCCAGGGATTGCAACATGTGACTGGCTGTGCTAACCGTGCAGGTCATATTGATTTGAGTCATCTTGAAATAACTAATTGGAAAAAGGTAAAATAGTACTTTTTTATTTAACACCATCATAGCTATATGAAATCACGATTGACTTATTCAAATGTCAACATATTGGTTTTGAAGAAGTGCTTTTAAAATATCTTTTTAATCATTGTTCGTTCATGCGTACAAAAGTGCAGACGAATGTGTTATTGTTTGGTTACGAAAGAGCACTCAAGGAAAATAAATCCTGATGGCACACTAACAGTAATGGCCCTGTCAATAGAGTATTATTATTGAACATTATACATGTTTTTGAAGAAGATAAGTTTACAAAAAGAATAAGAAATGAACTTTTTCTCTTTGATGAGATGTTTCACGTTTCTATCAATGACACGACGTATTCCGTATATTTCTTGTTAATACTTCAACAAAAGATAAAACTATATAATCATCAACCATTTTAAAAATGTAGACACGACTCTTATATATTTTGCGTCCACATTTATGAGACAAATTCGTATTCCGCATTCTAAATATATTGACACACAACCCATAAGAGCCATATCCGCTGATTCAAAATGAAGAAAAACATTTTAAAAACTGGGATGTGTTTTCTTTGGAAGGGGACGGGGAAGAAATCAATCTTTAGGAAATATTGTCACAGATCATTAAATTTGACTGTTACGTAATGCTTGTTTTCCCCCGAATGAGCTAAAGAAGGAAATGAAAATACAAAGTATTCACAATTTCTTTTAGTTTAAACATATTTTATTGCCAAATATATACATACATTCATATTATAAGCATAGAATAAATATGGCAAAATGGTCTGGCTACCACATTAGTTATGGCCATTCCCTTGTAACGTCTCACACACCAATTAATTTTGTACTGTTCTACATATAGAGACATGCACTTCTGGAACACTGGATACATTACCAATGGTTCTAAAAGTGCCTTATTCCCATAGATAGTCCTCTGTTGGTCCAAATATGCAGAAAAAAACATGGGGTTGACCAGGTTGCTTTTTCACAATTTCGATGGTTTGATGGCAACGCTTCATTTTTGACAATTCTGCCCATTTGTTGCAGTGTATCACTACGCATCTTTAAACTGTTATAGCATCATCAAACAGTTCCCAGGGTCACCCAAACTTTGCAGAAATCATGAAAATGTTCCAATGTTCCCATATGCACAAAGAAATATGACATTTTATGCATTTTTAAAAAAAAAATTACCCAACGCTTTACACAGCTCTCATTTCTTGGGCGTAATAATCTTGCTACCGTCATGCAAGGGAGATAATTGTTCAGTGAGACCTGTAACGATCAATTGTATTATATTGCGACGGCTGAGTACCATTAGGTGGACATGTACAATGAAAATGTAAACATGTAGTAAAATGTTAAGAACTTTTAAAAAAATAGAAAGAATTTTAAAGAATACACTTAGAAGAATATTTGTTATCAAGAACAAAATGAATACATACATGCAAGGAGTGGATATATGACGTACACATTGTAAATTTTAAACTATGTTGTATTAAATAGCCAATACAATCGTTACAAATAATTTGCTTCTCCGACTGTATATCGTCCATTCATGAAGCTTTAATTCAACATACAATGTGAAAGTAGTCAACCGACACCGACCAATCAAAACCTTCTTCTTTTTTGTCTTCTTTTTTTTATTTCCATAGTTATTGACGTACAATTTATTACTACATATATAATACAATTTACATTCTTTATATATATTTGTTGATGAACGTATTATCAGAAATACAGTTAAGGATCTTGACAGAATAGGTCGGAGAGAAGACAAAAAAAGAAGGTGAATAAGAAGAAGATTTTTTAAGGAAGAAAGGTAAATAAGTCCTCACTGTCACTTTATTGATTAAATCATTTTATTACAAATTAGAAAAATTGCAGTTTTTTCCATTTGTTTTCATGTTGTGTAATTTTGTCTTTTGTCAGTGCAATAAATCTTTCGATGTTTTCATTGTATTTTAAATATTTTTTAAAACTGTTAAAATTTGGTGTTTTGTTTGCATATTTTTTTTAAAAATGAAATATTTTGCGAATATCAATATACAGTTAATGTACCTACTCTGATCCACATATCCGAAGGCGATCATTGAATAATATAAATGTTTGTATATAAAAACATTTAAATTTCCGTCCAAAAACTTCTCGAAATGTGACATTCCCAAAACAAGTGTATATTAGTTTCTTCATCCATATTGCATAAATCACAAAAAACTTGTGTTATAAATATTACATTTAAGCAGAAATTTGTTGTTTGGGATTATTCTCATCAAGTTTTTATATTGAAACGCTCTTAATTATGTATTTATTAAAGATTTGATAGGTATAGTATGTACAGTTTTCCAGTTTATGTTATTCATTTCTTGTTTCCATTTAAAATGTGGCTTTATGACTAATGTGTTTTCGATACAACTTAATTGTTTATTATATAAGTATTTGTTTTGACTGTTTAAAGTTTTAATTTGTTTTACTTGTAAAGTTTGTTGCATATTTGATAATATGTTATCATTCTTGAGTTTAACTTTCCAAGAGCGTGTTATACTTTCAATTAGTTTATGATATTTAAAAAAAATCTGTGTTGTCTTTAGCATGTATATTTTACAGATATTGAAAGGTATGAACTAATTTATGTCTGTTGGTCAATATATTTTATTCCTTTATCATACCATGGTTTGTAGAAGAGAGGTTTGTTATTGTTTTTATTAAAGGACTTGTTCTATATTATCTGCGTTTTTACATTTTCGGTATGTTCACTAAAGTTTATATTTGACCATGCTAATACTATGTCTGATAAAAACTTTGAAGTTATTTGAGTTGTATTGTTTAGGTCTTTCCCATTGATGTTACATTCAAATATAAATCGTGTATATTAATCCTAATGCGACGGGCACGAATTGAATGTTTGATATCTTATAAAAAATGGCCTATATTTAAACAAACATGAAAAAATACTTTTGTATTTGATTTGACTTAATTTTCCCTTTGAAGTGGTAATTTAAAGATCAACATGTTATTTAATACTGTATTGTTAATCTTGGTTAAAAATGAGAAAACAACGATGAAAACAAGTAACTGGCACGTGCTGTTAAACAAAGCAGACAATGTCAAAGTCGGTTTCCACGTACATGCTAGGACTAGTATGTTCCGTGTATATCAAATCAACCTTTCGATCTGATTTTATAGACTTTATTGTCAATTAGAAAGCTACGTTAAAACAACATTGATGTTGTTGTTTTTGTTGTTGTCGTCATTATTGTTTTTGTTGTTGTTGATGTTGTTGTTATTGTTGTTGTTGTTGTTGTTGTTGTTGTTGTTGTTGCATGGTGTTAAGCGTCGATTTTAACAATTTTCCAGTTTTATTTTGACCCAATCTACATGAGACAGTATACATAGCGCTACCACACTGCGAGGCAGACGCTCAACAACTAGGCCACCGCTGCAGTGTAAAACAACTTTGAAATGTGCTCAATTTTCCTAGTGTTTAATATACCTATATCCACGAAATTTACGGGAACGTGCCATTACTGACAAAAAATAAACATTCGCTATGCTTCATTGCAGCTATGAATGTTTACGACCGACATATTTAATTAATAATCTCATATTTTTTCCGTTATAATACAGTCATAATACTATCCATACAAATGCACCTTAAACTACTCTTGCAATACATAAAATTATAGTTTAAACTTTCATATTGCTATACCATTTTATTCAGATATGCTTTACATTACCATTAAAATTGATATTTTGAGTTTGGATGATAACTTTTATTATTTTCGGAACAACAGAAATGTTTCAATCATAATATTAAAATACTTGGTCTTCGTATTCGGTGAAATTACACACATCAGGCCTATATATGTGGCTACTTACCTTTTCGTCAGGCACTAACTATATACTGCGTCACCAACAGGCATTTGTACATTGATCTTCGCACTCGGTGAAATAACACACATCAGACCCATAGATATGGCTACTTACATCTTCATCAGGCAAGGGTCATCAACAAGCATATATATATTGGTCTTCGTACTCGGTGAAATTACACACCAGGTCCATAGTATTGCTACTTACCTCTTCATCCGGCAAAAACTTTTTACTGCGTCATCAACAGGCATATATAAATTGGTCTTCGTACTCGGTGAAATTACACACATCAGGTCCATAGATATGGCTACTTACCTCTTCATCAGGCAGTAACTGTATGCTGAGTCATCAACAAGCATATATACATTGGTCTTTGTACTCGGTGAAATTACACACATCAAGTCCATAGATATGGCTACTTACCTCTTCATCAGGCAATAACTGTATACTGCGTCATCAACAGGCATATATACATTGGTCTTCGTACTCGGTGAAATTACACACACCAAGTCCATAGATGTGGCTACTTACCTCTTCATCAGGCAATAACTGTATACTGCGTCATCAACAGGCATATATACATTGGTCTTCGTATTCGGAGAAATTACACACATCAAGTCCATATATATGGTTACTTACATCTTCATCGGGCTGTATACTGCGTCATCAACAGGCATATATTCAGTTTAAGCTTTTGAAACTGATAATTTCAATATTTAAGTTCTACATGCAATGTCAGTCATGCCACCAAAATTTTATCATAATTCGGGAGTCACTTAATTAAAATTAATGTAATTAACACTTGTTTGGCAGCATACGTAATAAATACATAAACTAATATTTACATCAAACAGACGTATATCCATTTACATTCTTGGTTCGTCTCTGAGATGAATTAATTGATGAAATATTAATTAACACATTAGACAGTCCGAAACTGTACATTGGCTTTCTCTATTGTATATGTATTCTTTCTTCATGAAAACCAATAGTAATCATTATTAAGCAAAATAAAAGTATTTACCTAAATGAACGCACAAACAAAATACAAGTCTGTTTAGACATGAGGGCAAACACAAAATAAAAATATTTACATAAATAAATAATACAACAAGAAAAATGTATGTACAAAACTGAAGACTCCTACAAAATACAATGTGTACAGATATGAGTGCGCCAATAAAAATCAGCTTAATATCAACAACATAGTAATATTTATACTCTCTCAACCATACATAAAATCATTAACGTATAAGCAAAACAGAAATATTTGCTAATAGCTAAAGAACAATATCATTTACACATGTTGTAAAAAAATCTACATATGCATGGGAAAATATAAAAGCATAAAGTACTTCGCATCTGCAACATACATTAGCTATATGGTTTTACTTAATTTTATTTAAAACGTATCACGTATTTGGTCTTATTGGTAATATAAGTATGAGGTTAAATACAGTTATTCCACATCGACATATAATATTCCTTAAATATAATTCTTATTCCGTAATACAACAAAAATCAGCACAGAGCTAAGAACAAGTTCAAGAGATCCAAGTGCAATGAGTGTATATATAGCTATGGCCCTTCCATATATGGTGTTGTCATTATCGTCTGCTTTGTGTCCTGTGCTATCACTTCCTGTAAAGTTGTGCTGATGCTCTGAAATGAACATAAATAAACTATTTAATACCCTTGTTTAACATATACATGTATGACCCGTTAATGATATCAAATAAAGAAGCTAAATATGATGAAGGGCGATAATTTGATATAGACAATAATGGTTGGTCTATGTGATGCGCGTGGTTGAGCGCGTATATCATAGCGAATGCACGTGCGTATTTTTTTCGTCTATTGCTTGCGAGTGTGTTTGTTTCTGTATGTGTGTACAATGCCTGCTTTTATGATGTATATTTAATTACTCATATCTTCGTGCAAATAATGGACATTTTGAACAGGAGTAGTTTTTGTAAAACGAAATTACCTATGACAATGATTTCAATTTCTTCTGTCTTTATCCCAAACACTTCATTATCAGCACGACAAGTGTACGTTCCACTATCTTCCTGTGTTGTGTCATTGAGACTAATACATATGGCATTAGGAGCACACGTGTGTCCTGTGATTGAAGTGTTGTCATTGTTGTTGACCCAGCTTATAATAGATTCAGGGTTACTCTTTACTGTACATATCAGTACAACAGTCGTACCTTTCGTGACGTATGACGCAGGTGTTGATATCGTTATACCTATGAGAGGTGCATCTGAAACAGATGTAATAAATATTATCATTAGGTATATTTAAAATTTTATAGAGTGTGCAAATATTGTTTTGAAAAAAAATGTTTTCATTTGTTGTATGTTTGTATATTGTGGTATAACACGCGGTTCATATTAAAAAAAGAGATTTGAGAACCACCAATATTATAAATTATTATACTTATACTTTAAAATATCAAATATTAATAAGTATTAAGAGTTTTATATAGGACCATGTAATTTAATATATAAATACATGGGAAAATGATTGCATACACAAGTATTTATATATATTTATGTAGTATAACACAATAAACATGAGCTATGTGTAGCTATTGACCTATATATATATATATATATATATATACAGCTAATAGATATTGCATATATTTTATGTTATCATTTTTATAAAGATAAGGCTTCTGGTGGAAAGATGTTATCTATTTTTTTTTAAACTAGTATATTATATTTCTAGATATTATTTTCACTTTAATTACATATTATATATAATCTATATCATCAATGTTCTTAATGAAGCATTACGTATCCAGTTCCTTACATTATATAGATATGATCATGTGTGCATATAACATTGTTTAATATATATTCGTGTAACACGCCACCAAGTATTCATTCGATTTGCCGGTAATGAGTAAATATATGTTTTGTTGAAATATTTAAAAACATTTACCATCTAAGTTTTTTTCAACATAATAATTATAAACATAATATTATTTCAGAACTACATTGATTCCGGAAGTGGTATTGTGTGCTGTATTCATACGACATATGCTAGATAGTAAAAAACATTGAAATTTACATGTATAGTTTATCATTTGATCACTCGTACACAAGTCATCCGTTAACATCTCGTGGGACAGACAACACTTTATCGGTTTCTTGTTCCACGTCCTTTCCATGGTTGTCAGCACGGCCGTTGTCGTCGTTTCAACATACCCTTTAGTTGTTTGGCTACTCATTACGGGGTTTCCAGAGATATAGAATGTAACATTTGGCGCGGGAAGTCCTCCTGTACTCACACAAGACACGTTAATTGGCTTGCCCTCAGTTAAAGAGTTTATACTGAGTTGGGGGGTTCCTGGTTTGCCTGTGTTGATACAAGGTACATTACGATAGTTACTTCTATTCCTACTTAAACATTAACAACCATGGATATCGTGTTATTTTTGCATATATTACCCAACCATATAAGAATGTTTGCAAGTAAGCCATTTATCAATTGACAATATCACCAAAGAACACTAATAATAAATTGTAATAATAAAATAATCAATGCTTGCTTATATAACATGTTATATTTAAAACATGTCAGCATATTATTTAAAACTTAATTTGCCATCGTACAGTGTCGTATCATTAAATCATATTGGTGTATGGTATATGGTGACATAGTTCTGCCCGCTTGTTAGCCTATTAATGTTACCATTTTAAGTTGACATAGAGGATGTACTACCCACTATGTCGACATCTTAATGCTATGTTGACATCATCATATTTATAATAAGTAATGTATTTTGATTGTGAATATGGCGACTTATGAAATATACCAATGGTTACTTATAAATGTTTATCATAATAATGTAAAAAATACGTTAATGATATAAATGTGTAGTTATTAATTGATAGTACAAATGTTATAATTATATATACATGTATATAATGCAATTAAGTTTCATTTACAGCAAAGTTTCTTACGTATTAAATATATATGCGTGGATACGACGAGTGGTTTCTCTAACGCTTTGTAGGCAACGTTACATTGAGCAGTCATCATATGTTCTCTACTCGTTAATTTCAATTTTGCTGTATAGAACTCTCCCGAAGATACGGTCGTTTGTTTCTTCTTATCAACCAGGATATCCACATGGACAGGTTGTGTGCCACCCGTTGTATTGCACCTGATTGTGATCTTGTGGAACGGTGTACCATATATACATTGCTTACAACCCGCAAAGTCTCTAGTGTCCACAAACATCGGGGAACTCGGTGGAACTAAAGGTAAAAACATAACAAATGTCTCGAACTTTTATTGAACAGGATAATATATAACGTCATTTCAAAGTGATGAATATACTATTTAACGCGAACACAGCATATATAACGATACTGGAAAGATATGCTAGCTTAATTAATGTTTACATCGGTAATTCAAACATAGTACTTTTTCAGAGCGATATAGTGTTATTTTGTGTTAATATAACTATTATTAAAAGCTTCGACATTAATATGAATTCAATCATTTTTGATCGCATGAAAAACAAACAAATGTTAAAATGATATTTATAGACACTGGCTCATTTCAAGGCCAAAAATATAATTGCAATTATTTGTAACCTGAATATGTCTTAAAGAGATGTACAAATTCCAATTTCTCTATTTACACATATTGTTGTACTGTAAATGATAGTATAGATGTCGAAGTGTAATTACGTAACTGAAATCTGCATATGTTTGCTGTGCACGAATAAAAAAAAAATCAGTAATATTCTCAATAACACTAAATGAACTCTTTTTTCAAACTACATTTAAATGAAAACAAAAAATTGAACTACTCAATCACATAATTACTATTATATTTGGTTTAAATCGGTGTTCACAAAAGTTTAATTATTCTACATATATACAGAATGTTTACATATTTAGTACTTAGACGAACTAGATGTCTCCACTATTTCGGTAAAACAAGATCTCTACTAAATAGCAGTCTGAGAGTACTGTACGGAATCAGATATCATAAAAACCCGATAGAACTAGATATCTAAAACTATCAAAATACTGATATTTGACGGTAAACAATCTCAGCCTAATATGAAAGTTCTGTAAGGAATTAAATATCTACTTTAACCTGAGACCCTTGCTTATAAATATATCTACCAAATATCGGAGTACTCGATGTTCCAAGATGTGTCTATCTAAATATTACTGTTCAGTGAACCTAGATGGTTACACATAACTAAATACTAATTGCTCAGTGAACCTAGTTTTTTACATCTTACTATGTACTAACTGCTTAGTGAACTTAGATGTCCACACCTGTCTAAATATTACTGCTCAGTGAACCTAGATGGTTACACATAACTAAATACTAACTGCTCAGTGAACACCTAGATTTTTACATCTTACTATGTACTAACTGCTTAGTGAACTTAGATGTCCACACCTGTCTAAATACTACTGCTCAGTGAACCTAGATGGTTACACATAACTAAATACTAACTGCTCAGTGAACCTAGATTTTTACATCTTACTATGTACTAACTGCTTAGTGAACTTAGATGTCCACACCTGTCTAAATACTACTGCTCAGTGAACCTAGATGTTTACACCTAACTAAATACTAACTGCTCAGTGAACCTTATTGTCTACACCTGTCTAGATACTTTTGCTTGGTGAACGCATATGTATGTACCTGGCTAAATACATGAACGTTTCAGTGGAACTATATATCAAATAGATATTAGAAATTATACAGACAGGTACGTCTTTTTCTATAGTTATACGAGATAAAAGTATTTTAAATAAAATATTTGCTTTAAATAGATCATATTGGCAACAAATATCAATTTCTTATTTATACGGATATCAGGATTCTCACCAAATACTTCAATCTGTTCCCCGTTAGTATTTTTTCTTCTGTTTTCAGTGCATTGAAGTTTGTACACACCAGTCATTGTACTGTTTATATTTTGAATTGTCAATACATACTCCATGTTGCTCTTTATTTCAGTCTCTAGATAATCCCCGGTAATATTCCTACTTGTACACACGTCCAATCCGGGACATATATCGGGTGTAAACAACCAGTATCGGACATAGTTACCAGGATTGTTGATGACGTGCATCCGTGGTAGGTAACCCAGCTCAACATCGGCACCAGTTATAACCCGCGGTGTACGCTGATACAACAATCCACAATCCGCCAGTTCTAAATATATATATATATCTATATATATATATATAACATAGTATCCCATATATATATATAGTATGAATAGCGGCATATGTGATCTTCATATTCTTGCCGTTCTTTTTTTATTTAGAAATACAGGTTTTAACTGCCATTCTTGAAAAAAATAATAACTAGCGATTTACATTTTACTTAGTGCATGTATACATTAAAAATATGGTATCAAGTATATAGTAGGTTTAGGGTATATGTGATATTTATCTTTTTGCCGTTCATTTTTCATTTAGAAATACAGGTTTTAACTGCCATTCTTGAATCAGTTATAGTAAGCGATATATATTTTGTTTAGTACATGTTTTTATAAAATATTGATGTACTTTTAACGTTATTTGCATTTTGATATATTTTATTTCAAATAATAAAAGAATAAAATTAAGAATTAAAAATGTATATTGCACATACCTGATATATTTATTTGTATTTTCATGTCACATTCTCTGTGCGGTGTGAAAATTTTGGCGGAGATGGTAGCATTTCCGCTAAGAGTGTAATTGGAGAAGTTTAAGCAGTATATTGAATCCCTTTCATACACCGACATCACGTGACTTGATACTCTATTGTACTGCCATGTTACATGTGTATTCCTGAAGAAGTATTCACGTGATAGTTCAAAAGTTATGTTTAAAGGTCTATTTCTAACAACTGGTTCAGTAACAGAAAGAGTTCCACAGTCAGATACCACAGTAGCTGCAAAGAGAGATAAAACTGACGATATACGCATTTTTATACTATAAATGTTTTTGGTATTCATCCAATACAAACTACAAGGTATATATTAGAATTCTAAGAGAAAAGTAAGAATGAATTGCCTCGAGATTTTCAAAACAATACGTTACCGTTGTGTTCAGTAAATAAACAGAAATATGGAAATCGCTTACATTGATTCATATGTATTGTTTCGTTCTTTTATGTACTCGCGTAGACGAGAGATTTATGTCTAAATCATCTGAAACGGTCACCTAAGGAACTATTATTTACATATTGGGTATTGGAGCCTATAACTCATGCAGCATGCGTAACTACCACAAATAAGATGACATTCCTTCAACTGCGCTATCGCATCGTCGTCAGTAATGTACCAGACGCTGCTGACATCACAGTGATCGGGATTTCTAATCCTGAAAGTAGCTAAAATGCCTAAATGACTTTGAATTTTATAACAACGTGGAACAATGCTTTCAACAAATTATGTCTATGGATCTACACCAAGTAGTGTTCTCCAAACATTAGAAAACTAAACCAAACATTAATAAAACATAAAACACAGGTTTACATGTTTCTTGTATAATAGTAAATGGTTGAAAAGCTATATAAGAAGTGTATGGAATATCAATGTTGTAGAACAAGAGCAATTTGAATAAACATTCCATCTTATTTTTATTTTTATTTAGGGAATTACATGTGAACGTACTCGATGTGACTTTGTTGATATATGCATTTTAATACATGTACATTTACTGACTATTCATTTGATATGAATGTGCTTTTTGTGAGAGTTGTCAAACACAAACAAAATGCAATGTAATAACGCACCGGTATTCTAATGATACAGAGCCGAACAAATCAAAACTGTCTTCCGCAAAAAGTATATTTAACTATGAAAATATCCTGCTTGAAACAAGTAACAATGCTCTATTAACAATTTTTGGCAAAATTATTTTATCAATTTTATCTGATCAAAGTCTCGATAATATCAAAAAGACATATCGTCGGTCATGCCCCTTAATACAGACACAATCAGTATCAACACTGGATGGGCTACATGATCCCAAGGTATTATGACTGAGATAAACAGAGTTTCAATATATTACGTACAAAGTGATATACCATTAGCATATCTCCGTATTAGGTAAATAAAAGCGTACCTTTACCGTCAACAAAACCTTTAATAAAAATAATAGAAATGAGATAAATACATTTATCCATTTTTTTTGTGAATAAAAGTCTAATCACGAATGTTGTACAATTACTGTACTACATGTATACAGTTTGTCTTTAGTTTTGAAACGCATGTACTGGTTCACATTATCAATCCATGCCATGCGTTTTAATTCGTACTGTAGTTCATACTTAACTAATGTGTGACCGCAGCATTATCTTCCTCATATATTAAACAATGATAAAACTAGAAGTTACTCAGAACATCAAACGGTGACCGGCCATTGTGTCGCGGTCGAAAGTGCAACTGAAAGTACGCTGGGCAGTTTATTTAGTTCGTAATAAACTATGACCTTATCAATATCCATCCAATATGTCACGTCTCGAAATATTTACGATTGAATTGCTTTGGTGTATATATTGAACACCGTATGAAAGTTTTGTTATTACGATTTTTAATTGGAAAAGAGGTAAAAGAGTATGTTTTTGTTTAAAAACACCATAGCTTAATGAAATCGATGAAGGCTAATTCAAATCTCGACGTATTTTTTTTCTTTAATAAGTGCTTTTTAAATATCTTTATTGTTCGTTCATGTGAACCACATTACGGACGAATAGATTTTGTATAAAGTATATACAGGGCATTCCCTCAAACACAAGGACGGATGTAGCGTTAAGTCTTATTGGGTCCAATACAATTAAGAGCGAAATTGATTACAGAAAGCTGTCTTTTTTCGGCCAGTTGTGTAATTTACCATCTCATTTCTTGTCAAAATATATATTTTTAAATAGACTTATACGTTATAATGACAACCCGTATAATAAAAGAGGGTTTATTTCTTAAATATATAACTTATTAAGACATTACAACTTATTTCACATTTATGAACGTTTTATCGAATCGGGTGTCTTTCCTTCAAAACATGTTTGGAAATATATCATAAGACAATATGTAGATGCATCCGAGCAATTATCATTGAGCTTAAGATTGGGCGATGATGAAAACTCCATCGTTTTAGTTTTAATCACTCATCGCTGGGCATTATCTCGCCGATTTGGTCCCGTAGCAGGGAATATCATCTTTTACTTGAAAAATGTAGGAGCACTGTAAACATATTACGTTTTACCAACTCTCATGCTTACCAGCAAACGTTTCATAAGTGCGGAATTAGTACAAATGACCTATCTCTCCGTTTAGTGTTTGACTGTGCTGTAAATGAAATTTTCAGACAAATGTTTTGGAATAATATTCATTCAGTTTTTGGATTCGAGTGTTTTCTACGATTAATATCTACCGTTATGCTATCCCTAATAAATTATCTTTGCTATGTGTTAAACAAAATACTTCAGCTGAAAACTGAGCAAGACTTATGTCTGAAAATAGTCGTAAATTCATTTCACAATATGCTTATGAGTTAATCTTCAAACGAGCGAGATATCATCAGTGAATGCATATTAAGTGTTATATATCTATACTGATGTAACTTTCATTTGATATATACAAATATGGTTAAAACTCTTTTCAGTTTTTTCCCTGTTTATTCGGTGAAAAGATTGTACAAGAAATAACCATTATAATATGCCTGTGTTTGTTTACTTTATTTTGTATAGTGATTAAAGAAATCTTGGAGTTGACCCTAAAACCGTGGATGTATGTATTCATGTTTGTGTTCGTATTCATGTGTCTGTGAAGGCGTTAGTATATGTGCATGTTTCCTTTTCAGTCTGTGTGCGCGTCTGCTTGTACCACATCACGTTTGATTCATGTTTGTCTGTTATTGCGTATATCTGCGAGTGTTAGTGCAGGGGTGTAGCGTTTTGCAATTCAACTGTTAAGTGTCCTGTATGCTTTACTCTATTTAATATTAATATACTTTTGTATGTTTTTTTTTGCTACTCATGTTCATGTTTAATATGTTCTTTATGTAATAACATATGTGTCGCTCTCCGCTAAATAAAGAATATATATATAATAAATGTATTGGCCCTGTCATGCAAACAGAAAATTAGGTCTTTAGGATGTTTTAGGATTTAAGGCTGACCATTGTGTTTGAACAATAACATATTACAAAAGGAATAAGAAGTACGTTTTTCTATCTTTGTTGGAAGTTTCACATCCCTATCAAGGACAAGACGTATTCTGTATTTTTGATATTATTGATGAAAACTATATTACCACCAGTCACATTTTGATATATATGGACACACAACCTATAAGAACTGTGTTTATATTTTTCAAAAAATGAATTAAAAATCATTTTTAAATGTGGACACGGTTCACATAATAGCCGTGTACACATTTTTGAAATGACGATAAAACTTCATTTTTCAAATGTGGAAACAACATTTTTAAACCGTGTTCACATTTAAAAATTGTAAAGTATCCACATTTTTCTTTCAATTGCGGGCATTGTATTGATTAGTGGTGCGTCCTCATTTTAAATATTTACAATTTATATTCGTAATAGTTGATATCCGGCACCTCAGGGGAAGATATTTTTCTGAGAAGGCATTTCCTTTGGTTAAAAAAAAAAGAAAAAAAGTAGGATCAATTTTCTTTTTGAGGGAAGAAATCAGTATTTATGAAATGTGACCACACATCCTAAATTTTGGCATTAACATAATGCTTGGTTTTTATCCGAATGAGTTATGGAAGGAAATGAAAATAAAAATTATCCACAATTTGTTTTCGTTTAAATATATTTTATTGCAACATATACAAACACATACATATTACAAAAATAAAATAAAATAAATGTTGGGCAACAAATATTCACCACGCTATTGATGGCAATCCCCTTGAAACGATGAATTGCATAATATATCGATGGCTTAGTACCATTAGGTGGACATTTTTATGGAAATTCATACATAAATTAAGATGTTACACATATACACTATAACTCATATAAAACATGACGAAAAAAGTAGAAAGAATTTTAAAGCTTAAATAATACTACAAACAATACACAAATTAGAAGAAATAGTCGTTATCAAGTCGTAAAGTTAATCCTCAGAACTCCATTCAAGCAGTATACATTCCTCATGCAGAGGACTTTCATATTACTTAAAATAGGTATCACGAAATACGTAGATATTATTTTCTAGTCGTTAAAGCGTTCTGTTTGTTTTATGTCTTACCTGAATTATGTATCCATTTGCCGAATATAAGCGTGATAACCTGATATCATACTTCGCTACTACATATAAGCAGTTATCTCCCTTTGCCTATGTATTTAAGAACACCGTTATGACCTAAAATCTCCATTTTCACAACATAACAATGGCCAGTAATTTCAGATTTCCAATCGGACACCACTGAAGCAACCTTTGGTGTAACAAAATCCCCTATTGTAACAAAATCCCTTACTGTAACAAAATTAATTTCAACCATTTTCAATTAATTACCGCAACGAAATATGTTTGTAACACTAAGGGGAAATATGTTACATATTGTTGCAAAATTTCAGAAATAATCTTCAATTTATTTGCTATATTGTTACGCGTTCTTTGAGGTCAAGGTCAATGTCACCATTATTAAAAATAAAAAAATCACTGTTACCGCTCTTTCGGTTTCATTTTCCATCAAATTTTGATGAAAAGTCATATAGGTGTACCTCGGACGAGTTCGCGTTTCTGAATTCTTGGTGTCAAGGTAACCATTATCAAAAAGTGAAAGACAGAGGACCGGACATTCAAGTCGTTTCGACATTGTCCAGGTTTTATCGCTCAACTAACAAATGTAACTGTACATATGCTGTGGAATACCGGAATAATAATAATTGTAAAACAAGAAGTCAACAAATAATTGTTTCAGTGATTTTTCGTGAGGTATTACTAAATTGTAGCTATAAAAAGGAACTGATAATACTGTGAACTGACCCTTTGTTAACTCTACTACTGACACTTGTGTTATCAATAAACCGTCTACTCTGTACACATCACAAAGCTCCCTCCTAGTGAAGCTACTTTGGGAGACAAGGATCCATGGGATGGCCAATAAATGGTTCCGACTTCATAGCCGCCATAAGCCGTCCAAGACGCATTACTCTCCCGGGATGGGGTGGGGGTACTCCTTATATCTTGGTTAGTGTCACCATTTTGACCCTTCATTTTTTACATATGCTGTAGAGTATTGACCCCTATCTATTTTGCATAATTCGAAGTAAAGCTATGATCCTCCTTTCTGGAGACATAATGTAAACTCTCCCCTTGTTCGATCCGGGGTTCATTCCGCTCTGTATAGACAAAGTTTTATTTTATCTATATAATTTGTTTGAATATAGATTTTCGACCCCTATAATTTGTTTGAATGTAGAGTTTTGACCACTATGTTTTGAAGTTAACATGGCACACATGTACCAGTTTTCAGGTCAAATGCCCCCGGCCCCGTCATCGCTGTATACAATTCCAGAACAAGCCCCTGATGAATCCAGATATACTTAACATTATGAGATACGATTAATTGATGTATGCGCCCAAAATGTAAGCTGATTTAAGTACCAGCTTATGTAATATGTCCCTACTCGTAGTCGTGGTGATATCTGTGAAACTGGGCGTATGACAATATTCTTAGATATGTAATAATTTGACCAACAAGCCCATGTATGTCTTTTAACTCTCAAAGAGAAGACAGAGCGTTACATATTCTTCGTCGTGGTAAGCAATTATAATCATACTAGACAGTTCTATAAATAGAATGCTCAACTCTAGATTTTCTGCAGGGATTGCCATCACTTTGACCGTCTCAGTTCTTGATAGGGAGATCGGGTTGTGTGTATGGACACTTTCGTTGCACATGGTTTGTTTCTCAACATAGGTCCGACTTGAAAACCGGAACTGGGCTGGTATGGAGAGGCTGTGTCGCTACGAAAATAATGTTGTTAGTTGGAAGGAAACACATGTGAATAAGCTGTACATAGCCTGTGTGTAACCTGTGTTACATGTGTGTTACATGTGTGTAACATGAGTGTGGCCTGGGTTACATTATAAAAATAATATTTTCTGAAAGATCTCTTCAAGATTGAATCGGGTATGCCTTGCCTCGACGCCCGTTTAAAATGAAGCATAATTTCGAAAAATGATAAGGGTAGTTATAAAGGTAAGGGCATATTAGTTTTATAATGTAAGACACAGGCTACACACATGTAACACACATATTACGGAATTACGATCCGAGTCCTTTTATACCCGGGGCAACGGACCCAGATTTCATGTTCGAGCGAGTTGTACGTCTAGGGTGTATTACGCGTCTGCACGACATTAAAACGACATGTATATTGCATAGCGGGAAAAGTTCATTTCTAAGAAAGGTACATTTATATTGCCAGAGCAGACTGCGGGTATGTGTGGTATGTAAAATATAGAACAGAACAGAGCAGACTGCGGGTATGTGTGGTATGTATAATATAGAACAGAACAGAGCAGACTGCGGGTATGTGTGGTATGTATAATATAGAACAGAACAGAGCTGACTGCGGGTATGTGCGGTATGTATAATATAGAACAGAACAGAGCAGACTGCGGGTATGTGTGGTATGTAAAATATAGAACAGAACAGAGCAGACTGCAGGTATATGTGGTATGTATAATATAGAACAGAACAGAGCAGACTGCGGGTATGTGTGGTATGTATAATATAGAACAGAACAGAGCAGACTGCAGGTATGTGCGGTATGTATAATATAGAACAGAACAGAGCAGACTGCGGTATGTGTGGTATGTATAATATAGAACAGAACAGAGCAGACTGCGGGTATGTGTGGTATGTATAATATAGAACAGAACAGAGCAGACTGCGGGTATGTGCGGTATGTATAATATAGAACAGAACAGAGCAGACTGCGGGTATGTGCGGTATGTATAATATAGAACTGAACAGAGCAGACTGCAGGTATGTGTGGTGTGTATAATATAGAACAGAACAGAGCAGACTGTGGGTACGTGTGGTATGTATAATATAGAACAGAACAGAGCAGACTGCGGGTACGTGTGGTATGTATGATATAGAACAGAACAGAGCAGACTGCAGGTATGTGTGGTATGTATAATATAGAACAGAACAGAGCAGACTGCGGGTATGTGCGGTATGTATAATATAGAACAGAACAGAGCAGATTGCGGTATGTGTGGTATGTATAATATAGAACAGAACAGAGCAGACTGCAGGTATGTGCGGTATGTATAATATAGAACAGAACAGAGCAGACTGCAGGTATGTGCGGTATGTATAATATAGAACAGAACAGAGCAGACTGCGGTATGTGTGGTATGTATAATATAGAACAGAACAGAGCAGACTGCGGGTATGTGTGGTATGTATAATATAGAACAGAACAGAGCAGACTGCGGGTATGTGCGGTATGTATAATATAGAACAGAACAGAGCAGACTGCGGGTATGTGTGGTATGTATAATATAGAACAGAACAGAGCAGACTGCGGGTATGTGCGGTATGTATAATATAGAACAGAACAGAGCAGACTGCAGGTATGTGCGGTATGTATAATATAGAACAGAACAGAGCAGACTGCGGGTATGTGCGGTATGTATAATATAGAACAGAACAGAGCAGACTGCGGGTATGTGTGGTATGTATAATATAGAACAGAACAGAGCAGACTGCGGGTATGTGCGGTATATATAATATAGAACAGGACAAAGCAGAACTATTTTGAAGTTTCAGCACGCTTCTTTCTGTGTCAAACGAAATTTGTTTAAATTTGAACACACTTAATTCTGTGTCTTGAATGTAACACACAGTATTTAGTGTGACATCACCGAATGTTTTTTAAACGCACAATCCTGTGCGTTGTTGTTTATCAATTTGTTTTTTTCAAAAAGATATCGGGTCAGACATGGTTTCAATCATATCTTTGCTTGAGTTATATTTTGCCTGCCAACACAAATCAACAAAGAGAAAAAAACTTGTACCTGTACATAATTTTGAGAACAAATATGAATACATTTATAATATTAGAGCAGTTGTGTAATGAGTACACTGTTTCCACGACAGCGTAGATGAATATATTGAAGCGTTTTACCTACTGGTGTCAGTAGAATGTATTTTGTATATTTTGATCACCCCTCGTTCACATACATATTTAAGTGACATGCTACGTTTATAAAGTATATTTACATAAAAGAATCAAGAGTCATCGAACAGAAATGACAAAAAATTAAACGTAGAATATTAATAATAATAATACTAATGTTAATAATAATAATAATCATATCTTTATCAAGGTACACATCAAATTTTCAATATGGCCTTCTGCAACAACATTTAAAACATTACACTATAATATTACAAATTACAATGTATAAATACTTGTGACAAACACTCAATTTACCAAAGCATGCAAAGTAACCTTTATATATTTGTACATTTATACTGTTTATTCAAACAATAACAAAAATCATTTATTAGGTGATTATAGAAGGTAATTTCTATATTAAACTTTAAATGAGTGAATATTTGAAAGATGTCTTATAGATACTCAATAGATCGTAAGTTATATGATTTATTATTTGAAAATGCCAAAAGGTTTGATATATAAAAGTGGTGCTATATTTTAAAAGCTTTAAATACTACATAAAACAGCCGTGTGATAAAAACATGTTTTGGGAAATGGAATCCATTGCAATTAATTGAACATTTCTTAAGAATTTGTTTTCAATGGATTATTTAGTATTATTCTCGCTGCTCATTTATGAGATTTATATATTGTATTTTGTATATGTTTACCTTTTCCCCAAACAATACAACAATAATCAAATGTTGACATTGTAAAACAATTCTTTCATATTATATGTTAAATAACATGATATTCTTTTAAGAAAGGCTGTTTTTTAGTTTAATTTTGCACATATTTTAGTAAGCTGAGATTTCCATGATAGGATATTGTTTATATAAACACCTAATAATTTCTGAGTGGTTACATTTTCTACAAACACATTGATAATAATTAAATTTAGTTCCTTTTTATTTCTTAGCAATTACCATGCATTTTGTTTTTTTCAGGATGAAATGACATGTAATTAGTTGTACACCATCTGCACATTGAATTTAATCTGTCCTGGGGTTGAATTTGTATTTCTAATAAATTATTTGATGTTTCACAAATTATGTATCATCAGCATAGAGATCAGTACTTCCAGTTTCAGAAATAAAAGCGATGCCTTTCATATATAAAAGAAAAAGTAGTGGTCCTAAGATAGACCCTTTTGGTACGCCAGATTTTATCGGAAGCATATCTGATTTTAGATTTTTAACTCCACGGAAGAGAATTTTATGTTTATTTTTTTTCAGCTCAACTATTCAGGTTTCTGCCAAAGATTATTGCGGTTGTTTATGATAAATAAATGATGATGTATTGGATTGATGTCTGGGGTTTGATTGTAACGGCAGTGGTTATTATTATGACGATGCCTACACTGTTGTTGACCGTGGTCATTATGGCAACGAGGATCAAGAGGGCAAATACTACATGTTAGATAAACAAAAAAATAAAACTGTAAATTCTAAGGTTCATATATTTCAACTGTCTCTTAGTCTTCTGATACCATACCATATTTCTTAACAGGGGGTCACATGTGACCCTGCCATGGGGATCCAAAATGTTAGATAGTTAATCTTATAAACATTTCTCTGAAAACAGGTTCTTTAATATTGATATGTTGCATGCAGTATTATATATTTCAGATTTAACGTTTGAACAGCATCTTAATGTAAATGTAAGCAAATAACATAAATGTATATATATCGCAAATATAAAAATAATAACAAAATTAAATTCAAGGACAATGGCTACAAAATTACTCAGTAATACACTTAATGTAAGGTGCATGTATGTATATTTATATGTATGCAACTACGCAACAAACTACCAGTGGGATGGAATTTGAACACTAAAATTGGGTCAAGACTTTTCAAACGTATGCATATTATATAATAAATGGTATCAAGAACTGGTTTGACCGATGTGTAATAAGCTGACAGAGTAAAAATATAATGACAACATGTTTCTTAACCGATCTTAATCTTAATCTCATTTTAAAACATATGTGAGACAGCCATTTCGGAATGGGTTTATTATGTCCAACGTCATGGTACCTGTTGGTGGCACTCGCATTTATTAAAAAAAATGGATTTCAGTTAGATTAACTAATATAAATACAATACAGATCATGTATTACACTAAAGGGAGGGGATCATAAATCATATAGAAAAAATCGAAGTTTATTTATTTTGATATTTTTAAAAATGAAGAGAGCAACTGATACAATAGTGTACTGTATGCCAAACAGTAAATAATAAACATATGAAAGCAATGGCAATATATATGTACTAAATAATCTTGGAAGATGTATATTGCTTCATGAAATTGTAATGATAGTAAGTAATTTCTAATAATCAGCTTTCTATTTATAAATAAATGAATATTATTATGAGTTCAAGTTATACAGACAGATAAAAGAAAAGAAATATAAATAAATACATTATAATGCATTATACCTATCAAGTTTAAAGTTCTTTAACTGATGCAAAAACAGTATTGATGCACAAACAAAGACATATATGTCGCCAAAGAACAATGCTCTATTTAATGCTATAATTAAATGTTCGAAATATACAACATAAAACACAGTCTTATAAATCTTTATATATTTATATATATAAATCTTGTAAATGCACAGTATAATGTCTATTAATTTTATAATGAATCAATTCAGTAATAAATGTAGCTAGAAATACATAACCCTCACGTAAACAACGCATGTGATGCAATATTCTGACATTTGAATATGGCTATCGGAAATATATAATGACATATGTCCCCTAATTGAACCCTCGGGGCTGAATCATTTTTAACCCTAGGGACACCATTTGAACAAATTTAACAAAACTATAGTTGGTTATCATTACTACATTAACATTTTGTAAATCTGTCGGGCTGTTCATGAGAAGAAGATGTTTTAAGTTTTGGACTATTTTTAGTAACGGCGGCCATCTTGAATTACAGATCGAAAACACGAAGTCTTTTTATAGTCTTCTGTGCAATAGAAATATCCTTGAGATAAGTTTTAGTTTAATTGGCCTAGTGGTTTCAGAGAAAGTGCTGCTAACAGACGACAGACGACGGACAATGTGCCACTGCATTAGCACCTCTGGCTTTTGGCCAGTAGAACTAAAAACCGTATATATATTTTTCTTCTTTTTTCAGGGCTTTGTATTGCAGTGATTTATAGTTTCCTATCATGTGTTAAATGGTCAGTATTTAAGAAATCAACTCTGAAAAGTTGACACTAATACCAGATTTCTGGGCAATTTTGTGTCATTTCGGAATTGTTGGTTTAAACTGCACTATGGGCGAAAAGTTGACATATTATTACTCTGAAAATTGATAGGTGACACATGACCATTGAATTTGAAAAAAAAACAACCTTGTCAGTGTATGCTTTTTTCCTTTATAACTGCATGTGTTGAACCAGTTAAGAATTTGAACTTAGACACATGCTGCAGGTTTTGCTTTTTCACTTAGATTTGGACATAAATCTTACTATGGGAAATGTAATAGTGGTGTGAGACATTTCAAGTCAAACAACGGCCATACTTTGAAAAATAAATCAGGCAAAAGCTATCCCACTTTCATTTCACAACCGCAAATTATATCTTACATAAAATTTTTAATCAAATGCATTGAGTGGTTGGCAAGATATGGACTTGATGGTACTTGCATGCAAAATTTTAACCAGAATTTCCACGTCAAACTAGGGCCATAATTTGCATTATATATTGCAAGAGTTATCCAACTTAGTTATTGTAGTAGGTGTGGTGACTAGGAAGTCTTGTGTGATGTTTTAATCAAATGCATTAAGTGAGTGGTGAGAAATGATTTTGTTGAGTCTTGCACTCAAAAGTTTTACTAGAATTTTTAAGCTTGACAAAGGCCATAAGTTGCATTATATTCAAGCAAGAGATATCTAACCTAGTTATTGTAATACGTTTGATGCCTGAGAAGTCTTGTGTGAGGTTTTAATCAACTACATTGAGTGATATTCATAGAGATCATTTAAACCAAATATGAACATATTTGACTCAATTTTAAACAATTTCAATCTTTTATGGGCCCCTGCTGACAACTTGTGTATATCAAATACCCTTTAAAGGACCCAGTTCTAACTGTTATGACTAAACAAAGATCCAAACATCAATATAATTAAATCAATATCTAAAAACCGAGACAAACAACAATAATCCAGACATTAAGATAATTGAAGTACTACCTAAAATTTGAGAAAAATAAAAAATTCTGTTTTCCCAAATTCAAATTAAGATTTATACCAAATATGAACAAATTTGGGTTTTCAGTCCTTGATAAGATTGGTATGAGTATTTATTCTAACATGAAAGTCCATGTATATATCAAAGCATAATATTGTATTGCACTATCACTAGGTGAGAACTTATTATCGAATATGTAAAACAGTATCAATTCTGAAATATAAACTTTTAGGCGGAGCTCCAGTATATTTGATATTCCTTTCCTTGCACTTTCGAAACACCACACCATGAATCATCATCTTGTCATATCTTCATCAACATGTACCTTGGTAATCCAAATATGGCTGAGCTCCTGAGCTGTGGAGATAAATATGATAAAAATTAAATATTTAAAGAACTGAACTTTGCTTTGGAATATTTTTCTAATCCTGTATACAGTATCAATAACTAGGTAAATTCCATATGATCAGTTAACCTTATAACTATTTCCGGGGATTCAAACTCAGCATTCTTAGATTCATAGTCTGATGCTCAACCAATTGAGCTAACCAATCTTATCTCTTTTTTTTTAGTGGGGTTTAATACAATTGTCTGCAAATGGCATGTAATATATATGGCATATTCAGTTTTATTAGGGAAAGATGACCTTAGAATGAAGCTGAACCAATTCTCCTACCGCAAGTAACTGGCAAACATTCTTACATAAAAGTTTTTGGACCAAGCCATGCTTAAACCCATAACCTCTGCAATAGAAATTTATTAGTATTATTAGACAACAGCGCCTAAATCACTCTGTCACTGAGGACTTCTCCTGCACTTTTTGAATGTAGAAGTTAATAGTGAAAAATGAATTTCACTACATGAATGTTGATGTTGAATGTTTCAGTGTCATTTTTATGACATCGAGGGTTAACAGACGAATGAGAAAATAAGTAACAGTTAATAGTGTTAATTAAGTTCTTTATTATTAATTCTTTACTTAAGAAAACTAACTAGCTTAGTGTTAAACATCATTTGACTGACAGTTTATATCACTTTTGGCCGGGCTACGACTAAAGCTGAGATGAATGATGTTTGAAAGCCTTGTACCTAAACCATGACCTCTGTTACAAGCAGCCAAACACTCTATCCACTGCCCCTATCGCCTCGCTTCATTCTGACATAATATGATATTAAAAATATAGAGTTTTTTATATATACAAGGGGTTATCCAGAACTATATATATATATATACACCTATCTGCCGCAGACCAGATTTACGTTACGTCGTAAATTTCCTACAAGAAAATTTCCTACTCTTACTCATCGCTCCACTCATATTCTTTTAACAATTGGGGAACATTGCGACCACTCACAGTATGCTATTTATTATTAATTATCATATGCACTGTATTGTACCTTATACACAGTTCGCAGCATAGTTCATGAATTGTATTACAGCAATCCTTATTGATGCATTTTTACCACGTTGACGTGACTTAGCTTGATTGTGATATAGGACGCCACACATGTTATCATCCATTATTGTTTCTCGTTCCTCACTTTACTGTTTGTGTCATTTGCTGACTAGAAAATGCACTACACATAATTTTCTTGGAGCTTTACTATGCATATCTATTATCTGATCAGTGTTTTGCTAATATTGACATAAGCTGTATAGTTGTTCGTTTATTCACCTTTTCACCAGGTGCAGTATTTGCATATGAATAAGTCTACCTTTTCAATATAAGTTAATGTAAACTCCTAACACCTGCGCGCAATGCTGGAATGACACTGCCATGCAGACATTGATGATGTGCCCTCAATAATACATGGTTCACCGCGATTACTACAGGAAAAGGATTGTTATTTTGCACATGTTTAACTGTTGAATTGACATTTCGAACTGCGGCATTAATCCTGTAGGTATGTTGCTATGGATACCATAACATTATTACTGGCATAAGAAATATAATAAAACGTTGTACATCGATGACAAATACACCAATACTTACGTTTTGAAAAATACAGCTATTTACTTGCAAAATATGGATTTTATTAAATGTGTCCATGAACTTCTGGATAATCCGTCGAATACTGTATAAAATATATACGACATATTGAAATATATATTATTACCAAATTTATAGTGCAGGTTTGTGATAAAACCATGGTATTTTTTTATATTAATCTAGTGTAATATCACTTCCAATTCATCGATCAGTTTTTTCTGTATAACTCGGTTCTCATACGTAAAATGCCGAACTACATTCTAATTTTTCATAGTAAAATGACCTTATTTTGTGATGTTACGTCAGTATGCCAGACTTTTTCTCGTTCTTTATAGACACGATATGTTAAAATAAAATAAAAGGTAAATGATTCGGAGTTATGGGATAAAAATAATCTTACATTAGTGCTCGTTTATTATTAAATGTATTAGACTTGTTGGCAGAAATGATATGATATCCGGCAGAGCATAGCTTCATATAGTTTGGCAACTTGTTTAATAAATTCAATACTTGTTCTTTTATTCTCTCATAAATATAATTTGCATGTGAAATGTAGATCTTAAAGTGACTGTCTATGATATAAACTATTGAAATATCACATATATACATCCATGATTTGGCTTCACAAGTTCATTATGTTCAATTTACATCTAAAGAACGGAAGGTATGTACTATCTAAGAATGCAATGCATAAAGAAAAACTTCAGATTTAAAATGAAATAATAAAATACTCCATTTAAATTAAAGTATAGTTAATACCTGTAATAGTACTGGTTTTAACAACAACCGTATATTATTATTTTGGTGGCTGGCTCGTTTTTTATTAATGACACTGGGATTCATCAATATCATAATGTAGTGGCAAGCTGGACAACCTGTATCAAAACATAAACATGCTTAACATATATCATGTCTACAGAATCAAATATTAATTACAGATTTTAGAGTGAATATATCAGGATTTTTCGAAACTTTATCCGTTGAGTCCTATCATTAGTTACTTAATTTTTAAAATTTAAAATTAACAAAAACATTTTTTTCCAATATGCAATGCCAATCAATATATGTTGACTGACCCCGTATAGCCAAAAAGATATCTCTATAAACATGCTGCCAAAATGATCCATTAGAATGGGCTTTCCCAACTTTGGCACGCTTCTAGGTTAGACTTAAATAGATTTCCTACTAAAATGGCAACATATTTTGTGAAACTCTTCAGTTTATATCAATTTGGTAAATGATTATAAGACGTTTTTTCTCCATTTTTATAATTTTTTATTTTAAAAGACATATATAGCGTTTTGTCCTGGTACACTCCTTTGTATGAGAAATGTCAAATTAACATAATTTCTTAAAAACTTTTTGTTTGCGTTGCTTCTACCTACTCACTCAATATTGCAGCTACCCAAACTTGTTTAATTGATTTTTTTCATGGAATTTTTGTTTTCATGATTTCTATCTATTTTTGTTTAAAACGACTATGCAGATTTTTTTAATGAGGTTTAACACCATTTACAACATATTTCAGGTTAAATATGGCATATCCACAGTGGCGTTTGTTTTGCAATAAAAATTGTTAATTGCCAAAGTTGTATTTAAAACAGTTTCAGTATGCATGTGCACTAAGGTATTTATCATATACATATAAGTTGAGAAGAAAAATAAAAACATAACTATATTCCTCGACCTTTCATAGTATCGAAATAAATCATTAAGAATTATCCAGAACCATATCTACTTAATTTTGTCTATCGAATTCGTTCATGGGTAGATAATTATGATACACAGTTCGATAGAAATATAACATTGTAAATTCGGCTTGTAACATTTTGGGTTTGATGCAATATATAAATCATTTCTAAGACCTGCATTCATTACAAATATGATGAGTTACAAAAAGTAGCAGGCGTAGAGTTACAGAATTAACAGGTGTGTATATTCAAAAATGGTGTACTGAAACAGGTGGATTGCCGTTGAGATAAATCAAAATTTAATTAGTGCATTTAAATTAAAACAGGCTTATTACCGATGTATCTAAATAGTTTGTCAGACATAAAGCCGGAAAGATTTCATTCTGCCTTTCTGTCATAGTAAGGATTTCACATATACTTTCCCTGAATGAAACTGTATTCTTGTAAATTGTTATATTTCTAAGACCTCCTTCTATAAGAGTGTGTGTTTTAAATGAAATTATATTTGATCAATACTGATGTTTTGTAGGCACGTTTTATCCTCCATTTCTGTAATTTAAGGGGTTCATAGTGTGTATCTGTGTTTGAAAATATTCAATTTTAATTATGAATATTGACGTTTCAGTTGTCATCAAATCAATCAATAAGTATCAGTTATTTGTAAAGTAATTAAAATTAAAACTGGCTTAATACCGGTGTATCTAAATAGATTGTTTCTTGTAAACATTGGTTATTAATACACCATGAAACTTTTGAATTGAATACGATTACATAGGTTCAAATATGAAAACACCATTATTATATCTATATAGCTGACAATAGTGAAATATTAACATGTGAGATGAGGTGTATTGCTAATTTAATACTACCATATGTATATAATGTCGAGATTATTTGCAAGCCTGACACATTTGGAACGTTCACCATAAAACGTATGACTTCAGTGCACGGCAGACGACTTCAGTATAATGTTTGAATTTTTAAAAACGGAATTGTTTCTTTTCATTGAAGACAAGATATGGCATTTTAGCGTATTATACCGCAACCATTTTAAAACAGTATAATTGTTTTCTTTTTTTTTTCTTACAAAGAGTTTGTCTGAAATTGAACAGACTGTTCTGATTATATTGCTTTTATAACAATTTTTTTAACTTGTAGAAGAGGTGTTGTTTCACCATGTAATCAATAAACATTTCTTTAATAGTTTCGATATCTCTTTATAAAAACATCTGATCCATTTTTTGTTGGAAATTCTATCAACCTAACATTGTTCATTTTTATGAGGGAATACTGTCCTGCTATGCGAAAATACTACAAATATATGTGGAATATAGTTTACCGTGGAAATTCTAGACTTTGTTTATTTAGAACAAATGACAACACTCAGACATACATTTAGCAAGGTTTCATTTTGACTTTCTGTCATAGTAATGTTTTCACATATATTTTGCCTGAATGTATTCTTGTACATGTAAATGGTTATAATTCTAACACCCCTTTCTATAAGATTGTGTGTTTTAAATGAAATTACATTGGTATCAATACTGATGTTTTGTAGGCTTGGTTTGATCCTCCATTTCTGTTAATTAAGGGGTTCATAGTGTCTGTGTTTGAAAATATTTATATTGAATTTTGAGTGTTGACGTTTTAGTTGTCACAAAATCAATCAATATGTATCAGTTATTGATAAAGTAATTCATTATGACAAACAAGTAATAGAGAATATATTAGATTTTATTTAGAAATATTCAGTTGACACATATACATTAATTTTCATTTCAATGTTTGTATATCCTTCAATGACAAATTGCATAATGCATTATATAAATATAATATACCTTTTATGAACTAACATTAAAAAAGAAGCACATGAAGAAACAACACATATACAATATATACAAATCTAAAGTTTATATCATCAACAGAATTAAGCCAATTTTCAGAAAACAATTTTGTTTATTTTGCCGATCAAAAACAATTTGATATTTCGCCCAACTGAACTCCTCTTTAATACAAATTTGTCTTCCATTCAACATGGTGAGGGGGGTTGGATACTTACAAATACAGTAGTTAGGTGGGGTAGACATACACATACAGTGCTTAGTGAAAATTATCAGTACTGTTTAAATAACACAACATGTGTCATACTTTTGTCGGTCAGTTTAGATTTTTTCTTAACGCATAAGTCTCGTGTGAGACTATATTTTCTTGTTCCCCAGATATTACCCTTACTGATTCCATGCGATTTTCTCTGGAACTCTCGTGCACATCAGTAAATTGAGTGACTTTAGTATTGATCGCTCAATTGAAGTAAAGTTTATACTTTAAGACATCATATAAATCCATTTGACTTCCTGCTCACATTTTACAATACATGTACAAATGCCATTAAGAAATTGAACTTACAATTAAATTTAACTGCAAAGTGTTTGTTTTATGTTTAAGAATATGTGAGATAATCACAGTTATCCATTTCGATAATACGTTAAATTAAGTTTCGTTTAAAAAGTTGATAAACGTGCTGCCTTCACACATACTAGTATATGTTTATGTTTATCCATTTAAGATTCACTTACATATGTTAACTTCGTTAAGTATTTTACAACATTGGAATATAAGTTTAAATAACAAAAAAATTAAATAATTCAACGTTTGATTTATATGTTATAAAACCACTTTTCTCACACCATAATATGTAAAGAAGATAAAGATTATGAGTGTGTGGTACACGGTCAACTATATTAAATCTTGAATTTTGAATAACCAATTAAATTGATACAATAACTTAACTATTAGTTCAAACTTACCATGTCTCGTTCCACTTTAACAGTTTTTAACCTATTTTCCTCGACTGAACAAAACTGTTTTAAGGATGAAGCAAAAGCTATATCATTTTAAACTGCATATTTAGAACTTATTGTAAGCAATGATATAAAGCAATAGTGATTTCAATAAAAAATATTAGTAAAATGTACAACTGGTATTAGTGAAAAAAATGTTTCTATATACCTCCTCGTATGACAAATTACATAAATGTATATAAGTGGAAATGGCTTTAGTATGGACCATTTTTACTATACTACAAAATATACTGAACCAAACACATACTTGATAACATACTTATAACCGTGATGCACAATATATACTGAGCCAGACACACTTCGAGCATTTGTAAAATAGTAACTTAACTGTTTTGAATATGCTGTCATGATACAGTTTATGTTCCAATTCCATTATTTATGTTCCAATTCCATTATTAGATTAGAAGATATACACTCGTAGACGTGCTCTTTTAACATTTTGCTTGTCCTGCTCGGGAAACCAACGACGAAGTACTTGTATCGACAAAACAGTAGATGCAAGGACAGTTATTGTACTTGTAGTCTGAACGCAATAGTTCCAGAGCTATGGGGTGTATTTACGTTTCATGTCCAAAATGTTAGAGACTTGTTTCTAGGGGGTAAAATTGTGTTTGTTTTTCTCATTGTTTTAAAAAGTAAAATGGTTTTAAGCGTTGAAACTTTACACATTTGACTTCAGTATTATTCTTACAACATAATGACTTAAAGATAAAAAATATTTACGTCTTTGTTTCTTTGATAACTTTAAGTGGCGATCAACCAATAAGCACTGATTATACATGTAGGCCTTAATTGTCTTGAACAACTACTTTAGCGTTAACTTTGCTTTGACAACGGTAGTGATAATACTATACATAATATTAAAAGGCTTCATACTATGTTATACTTATTATCTATATTGTGACCTAAATAATCACGTTACTTTGTTTATACTGCATTTTTATACCTTGAATTGAGTCGCGTACTTAACTTTCAGGACAAAAGGAAACTAATTGACCTTTGATTCGTACGGATATGTGCATTTTGATAATTATGAACAAATTGCTTCTAACATTTCTTTTAGAATTAAGTAAATCCAGTTGCATTCGAGATCAGGGCACAGTTCATTCATTACTTAATCAGATTATAGACTGACAGTTACGTCCGCATCCATTTCTTGCTCAATATTAATTTTGAGCTGTTCCTGTAGAATTCCTCTCAGAAGTGCGTGAAAATATTTTGGTCAATGAATTTTATATAGTTCCTTGTTTTACACTGTAATGCACAAAAGAACATCACAGAATTTATGGACTACGTTATCAAAAAAAGACAAAACAGCTTTGTATTCCGCCTACAAGTGAGAATTTCAGTAATTCTAATTATTATATGTTTACAAAAGTATAACTAACACCATCGTTAATTAGGTAAAGAAGCTAACACGGCTATTGATTGAAACACGCATCATGCGAATATTCTGATCAAAGGTTTGTTTTGGTCATTTTAAGCCAACGTTCATTTAAGATTAATGTATGTACCCGTGACGGCAACAGAAAAGAGAAAACAGTTACAAAGGGTACATATTATTGTTATTCTATTGTCTATGATACAAAATAAAACTACATATACTGTTTCTATTATAAATAAGTATAAACAGAAGCTTTTTATTATCGGGATAAGAACTTGTATCAATATTGATTTACCTTTTATTTAGTTTCATTTTAACCTGTTGTAGTTTCATTTTCTTTAAGATAAACAAAAAACATTTACACTACACGTCTGTTTTTAAATACACATACTGTACATATATGATTATTATCTACTATAAATATACATATTTGAAATAATGTATTAGTCATATGTTAATATTTAAAACATGTAAGCAAATGTAACATATATTAAAGTTACAAATACAAAAGTTAAATAAATATAATAAACATAAAATACAGGTCTTATTCTATTAAGGAAATTGGTTTGTTTTCTTTATTTAACTGGTTTTAAAGTTGAGATTATCTTATATAACATTAACACTAACCAATACGCCGAAGGTATGTGTGTACACCAACTTTCCAGTAATAATAACTTCTTTAATAAATATAGACGAGGAAAAAACAATGTAATAAAATGCTCCTGAATCTGTCTTTTAGATAGTTTTTCTCTGTTAAAATGACATACCGCAGTATTAATTAAAACATTACAACGATACATGCACTTTATCAAATCTATCGATAATTCAATAGTTTCTGATACACCTTTTTATCCGTGGTAATGCATGTAAATCAAGTTACAATATACTTCACGTAAAATTCACGACACATTATGGGCGATCTTTATTGACGGAATAATACAGTTAACACATTTGTTAAATGCAATATCCGAACTACAGTTAATTCCACTATTTTCACAAATTATTATAATATGTACAATATGACTATTTCAATATACAATTACTGAATAAACTGTTTTGATCTCACCAAACATGTGCATGAGCTTGCATAACATATTGATGTTTTATGAATGATTAAGAAACAATCACTATTAAGGTGTCACGTTTGTAGGTAATTAATTAGAGACTAGTGCAATGTTGCCTGATTTCCTGGTGACTTGCTTGATCACCATTCCGATGACTAGAAATACAAATGTAACTGATGTCGCTGCAATAAGTGGCCATGCATAAAGTGGTAAAGACTTTGAAGTGCCCGGAACGTGGTTGTTTATGCTATCTTCAACACGAAGATATTTGCCTCTATTATTTTTAAAGCATAGTTAACGCTTACCAAACTCTGACATTATTCAACTGACCAATAAACATGCTCAGATCTCTTTGCTCTGTCACAAACCCGAGTGGTGAGAGCTTGGACCGTTCTAGTCCTAGGACTAGATGGTTTCTGAAGATACTCAAGGACCAGTAGGAAGCTGTTTGATAAAAATTAAATGGACATGGTCATTGGTAATTAGTTTAAACTAATTTATTTAAGCTCTATTGTGATGAAATATCAGAGCTTATATGAACTACTTTCGAGTCCGCCTCCTGTGTAAAACCAGTAACGGGTGGTTTCTTTTAGAAGTCATCGGTTCGAGCTTGAGATCGATCTAGCTTGAGAAGCCAACACTTTATTCACTACGCTACCGCCAACTTATGGTAATTATAATGAACACAATAACATCCTAACACTATGATTGGATATAATTGATGGTATATGTAGTGATATACATTCCATATTTCCTAAACAGAATGAAATGGAAATGTTATCTGAAATTGTTATACATGAAAAATAATAAAATTGCTACCATCTCAAACATAAGAGAAGATTGTATAACAGGAGAAGTAAAATGTCACAGGACACAGTCACCACAATTATAGTAAAGTGATAACGGGGTCTAACGCATTGGATTAGCCAGTTGGAAAGGGGAGTTTAATTCTGATTAACAGGGCTAACCAAACCTCGTTCCCTCGTTACATCATAAATGTGACGCGCGGTCTAAATAACCGATTAACCATTACGCTATTTTCTTATCAGTACGGTAATATCCTAATGTGTGTGTTAATTGACTTACATGGTATATGCATGCTTAGGTAAATGTTTATACTATAAACAAACAAAGAGCAATTGATGCCATTCATAAAATAATGGTGGCCACAAAGAAATAATAAAAAAAAACGAATATAGGACATGATTGAATTAAGAAAAGTGTCTTTATTGTTTTTAAATAATATCATTTATTTTGAATTTTGCGATAAATCATACGATTATATAAACAAAACATTAACAGAAGTACATTGTATTGTTAGTTCAGTATTTGTAATCACATTTAGAGCTTTAGGAACAAACGACACAACAAATAGTTATGCTTAGTAAAAAGCATCTATATATGTATTTTATCATACATAATAATGACTTGTTTCAACATATTATCCTTGACACAAAGTATATAAATGATGGGATGACTAAACAGTACACAGATGTTCCTCTTGTTAGTGACGCTACACGACTTTTACGCTTAAAAAGAGTCCTATGTAATTTTGTAATAAATACTTTGACTGTGGGTTTTCTTGCTGCATATGCATAGGACATCGTAATAAGATATCTCTGGTGATAAAAGTGACCTTTATTGCATTTAAAATAAAGGTGTTTTATGAAAAGATACATTGCCGCGATAGAAAATACTTTGAAAACCTTTCTATGTGGATTTTTCACCATGTCAATCCTATACCTTCAAGTCATTGTATGAACATAGACCAACACTTGACTGTGTAGTAAGACGGATGAATGATGATTCTTACTCTTAAAAAATAGGCCTATGTACTTTGGTTATGAAATATTTTCAAAATGGTTCATAGTGGCTGTGATTTCTTGCTGCAGATGAGTCAAAGTTGGCATAGCATATACTGCAATAAGACATCACGGGTGTTAAAAAATGTGACTTTAATAGGATTTCAACATATGCATGTATTTTTGAGCATTTGAGGACTTCTTTTTTCAAAAAAACTCAGGTGTCACTGCTACCTCTTTACAAAAGAAACAACGTGGACAACCTACCAGGTATTGTGCATTTTTATGAGTGTATTCATTCCTGCTATGAAAAAAATACTTAAAAAACAATTCTATGTGGAATTCTTTTTTTACCAGTGAAATCCTAGACCTTATTTTATATAAAACAAAGAACAAAATTCAACGTTTTAGTGATACCTTTATGGTTTATGGGTTTAGATAAATAGTTTTCCTATGTTCTATTTTAGCATCAGGCTTAGGAATAATATAATTTAAGACGACATAACCATTCATGTTTGAATCTGTGTTTTACCACTAACTACGTATTTTTCAAATGCTTAATGTTACCATTCCGTTATTTTGTTAGTTCCAAAATGTAAATTCTTACGAGCATAGCTATATGATTGCATTTTCAATTTCCATTATATATAAATTACATCGTGCATGTTAATGGGCCATACATATATGTCCGAATAACTTTTCATTTTAATTGATATGTTTCATACATTTACCAAACAATTATTAAATAAAACAATATAGGTATCCAATGCCTTACTCCATATGCATGCATTCATGAATTAATTATTTACATGACTAATCGTGTATCATGTTATCAAGCATTCATTCCATTAGACTGAAAAGTATATTAACATAAATTCTCTTAATATGCTGCAAAACAATTATCATCTTTATCTTTTCAAACATAATACATATATACATAAAAGATTTATTCAGAGACAGATTGGTTCCGGCATGGTATTGTGTGCGGTAATAAGACGTTTGCTAAAGTAAAAACTTACATGAGTAATTTATCCGTGTATCATTCGTACATAAGTCATCCGCTAACATCTCATGAGAAAGACAACACTTTATCATTTCCTGGTTCCATTTCCTTTGTATGGTTGTCAGCGCAGCCGTGGTCGTTGTTGATCCATATACATTGCCTATAGTTGTCTGGTTCCCCATAACTGGTCTTCCAGAGATGTAGAATGTAACCAGAGATGTAGAATGTAACGTTGGGCGCAGGACGGCCTCCAATTCTCCAACAAGACACATTAATTGGCTTGCCCTCAATTAAAGTGTTTAGTCCGAGTTGAGGGTTTTCTGGTTTGCCTGTGTTTATATAAGGTGCAAGTATCTTAGTATCATCAATTCCTAATAAAACATAAACAATCGTGGAATATAACATTACTGTTGCATGTATTATTTAACCATATAAGAGTATTTGCACGCAAATCATTTATTAAACGAGAGTATTACCAAGGGACACTGTAATAAAATGTCGTATAGCGTCATATGTTTAAATCCTATAACATATAAAATCGAATATGAGTAATACTGTAAGGTCATGTATAATGTACCCTGCCAACCTGGTAGCCACATAATAACTTTCTTAAGTCGACTTGCTACCACTTATTATGTTGACATTATCGTTGTTACAGGTAATGTATTTTAATTATGAATATGGCGATATCTGTAATATATTAACTGGATGAACTAGATCAGTCAGTGTCATATCATGCTACCAACTGGTTACTTATTGATGTTGACATCTCATATCATAATAGTGTAAGAATAATGAAATAAAGCATTACCTAGTGTAGTTTTAATTCATAGTGCATGTGTATATATGTATATCAAGTTTTTAAATTTCATCCTTAACAAAGTTTCTTACGAATTAAGTATATCTTCGTGGATACGACGAGTGGTTTGGCTAGCGCTTTATTGGCAACGTTGCACTGAACAGTCCACATATGTTCTCTATCCGTTACATTCAACTTTGCTGTATACAATCCTCCCGAAAATACGGTCGTTCGATTCTTGTCATTAATTAGGATTTCCACATAGACAGGTTGTGTACCACCCGTTGTATTGCATCTGATTGTGATCGTGTGGTAACCACAGGTAAACACATAGAAAATGTCTCGAACACTATTTTGAACCTATATCTATTGAAAAGGATGTCATATGACGTCATTTCAAAATGATGAATATATTTTTTAACGTGAAAACAGCATATATAACGATACCGGAAATATTTGATAGCTATCGGTAAAATAAAATACAGAGCGATATGGTGCAATTTAGAAACTACAACCAATTGTTATCAATCAATATATTTTTTTTTCTCACAAAAGATGTACATATTAAAATGTCTCTGTATACACATGTTGTCATACCGTGAATGATTGTATAGATGTCAAAATGTATCTACGTAACTGAAATGTGTATATGTTTACTGTGCACGAATCAAAAGGAATTAAGTACTACTCTCAATAACATTAGATGAACTCTTCCTTTTACACTAAATTTAAATGAAAACCAACAGATTCGAACTACTCTATCACATAATTATCTTTATATTTGGTTTAAATCGGAGTTCATAAAAGTTTACACCTAACTAAATACTAACTGCTTAATCCACCTAGATGTCTACACCTGTCTAGATACTTGTGCTTGGTGAACACAGATGTATGCACCTAGCTAGTTACATGGACGTCCTGGCGGAACTACATATCAAACAGATATTGGCACTTATACAGAAAGCTACGTGTATGTCTATAGTTGGACGAGCTAAAAGTATTTTAATTAATATGTTTGATTCAAATGGATCTCATTGTCATATATCAAATGCTTATGCATAGGGATTTCACGAATCTCACCCAATATTTGAATCTGTTTCCCGTTAGTTGTTTTACTTCTGTTTTCAGTGCATTGAAGTTTGTACACACCAGTCATTGAAATGTTTATATTTGGAATTGTCAATACATACTCCATGTTGCTCTTTATTTCAGTCTCTAGATAATCCCCGGTAATATTCCTACTTGTACACACGTCTGATCCGGGACATATGTCGGGTGTGACGGCCAGTATCGGACAAAGTTACCAGGATTGTTGATGACAGACATCCGTGGTAGGTAACCCAGCTCAACATCGGCACTAGTTACAATTCGCGGTGTACGCTGATACAACAATCCACAATCCGCCAGTTCTACATATATAAAATATAATATCAAGTATGTAGAAAGTTTAGTGGATATGTGATATTTATCTTTTTGCAGTTCATTTTTCATTTAGAAATACAGGTTTCGACTGCCAGTCTTGAAAAAAAAATAGTTAGCGATTCATACTTTACTTAATACATGTACATGTATACATTAAAAATATAGTATTAAGTATATAGTAAATTTAGTGGTATATGTGATATTTATCTTTTTGCAGTTCATTTTTCATTAAGAAATACAGGTTTTGATTGCCAGTCTTGAAAAAATAATAGTTAGCGACTCATACTTTACAAAGTACATGTCTGCATTAAAAATATGGTATCAAGTATATAGCAAATTTAGTGGTATATGTGATATTTATCTTTTTGCAGTTCATTTTTCATTTAGAAATACAGGTTTTAACTGCCATTCTCGAAAAACTAATAGTTAGCGATTTACATTTCACTCAGTATATGTTTGTATATTTATATTCTTTTAACATAACTTATATATTGATATATTTTTATTTCAAATAATAAAATATTTAATTAAGATTTAAAACTATATTATTATATGCACATACCTGATATATTAATTTGTATTTTCTTGTCACATTGTCCGTAAGGTGAGAAAAGTTTGGAGAAGATTTTAGCAGTGTAATTGGAGAATTGTAAGTAGTATATTGAATCCCTTTCATACATCGATACGTTTGACGAATTGTAGAAGATCTCATACGAAGTCCCGTGACTTGGTACTCTATTGTACCCCCATGTGATATACGTATTCCAGGAGGGGTATTCACGTGGTAGTTCCAATGTTATGTTTAAAGGTCTATTTCTAACAACTGGTTCAGTAACAGACAGTGTTCCACATTCAGATACCGCAGTATCTAAAAGAAAGATAAAACCATGATGATATATGCATTAATGTACTATCAATGTTTTGTGTAAGTTACGTTATCCAATACAAAGTACGCGGTATTATATACCAATGAGACAAACGTTAGAAAGAATAGATTTTGAAAAGAATATGTTACTGTTGTATTCGGTAAATGAACAGAAATCTTGAAACCACTTGTTTAGACTCATATGTATAGTTTCCTTCTGCTATACAATCACAGAGACGATTGATATATGTCTTATTCACCTGAAAACAGGCACTTTAGGTAATATTATTTTTCTTTTAGGAAATGGACCATATGATTCATGAGGCATCCGTAGCTAGCACATTAAAACGACGTTTCTGTCAACTACATTATCGCAGTGTCGTCATTAATGTACCAGGTGTTGCCATAGGACACCATAGGAACCGTGGGTTCTAATCCTGAAAGTAACTAAAATGTTTGAAGTGATTTGGGATTTTATAACGAACTGGAATATTCCTTACAATAATTGATTTCTATTGATTTACATCAAGTAGTGTTCTCCAAATATTTGAATTTTAAACCAAACTAATCAAATAAAACATTACACACAGGTTTAACTGTTTCTTATATATTAGTTAATTGTTGTAAAGCTATATAAGATGTGTAAGAAATACCAATGGTAAAGAGCATAAGATATTTGAATAAACAGTCCATGTTATTTTTATTATTATTGTATGAGCTATAACTTACTGTAAGAACACTACAATCGATGCAATATCATTTTGACTGTATTTATATACGCATTATTAATAAATGTACATTTACTGAATACTCGTTATATATAAATGTGTTTTTGTGAGAATTGCCGAACACGAACAAAAAGCACTGCAATTAATAGCCGGCATTCTAATGTTATACAGTTGAACAAATTAAAACTATCTACCTTAGAAAGAATATTTAATTTGTAACGAAATCCCTTGCTCGAAACAAGTAACAATACTGTATTAAAAAAACCTTTGGCAAAATCAATTGATCAATTTCTTCCGATAAAAGTCTCAGCAGATGACAAAACTCAATAAAATCATCATACCTGAATGCATATAAACGAAATGAGTAGCAGTCTGCATGGAGCATGCAACATCGGTCTTGCCACTTAATACAGGCACAAACAGTAGCAGTCTGTTCATGAAGAGCTATTGAGCATACAACAACGGTCATGCCCCTTAATACAGGCACAAACAGTATCAGTCTGCACATGAGGAGCTATGGAGTATGCAACATCGGTCATGCCCCATAATAAAGGCACAAACAGTATCAGTCTGTACATTAGGAGTTATGGAGCATGCAACATCAGTCTTGCCCCTTAATACAGACACAAACAGAATCTGTCTGTACATGAGGAGTTATGGAGCATGCAAGATCGGTTATGCCCCTTAATACAGGTACAAACAGTAGCAGTCTGTTCATGAAGAGCTATTGAGCATACAACAACGGTCATGCCCCTTAATACAAACACAAACAGTATCAGTCTGCACATGAAGAGCTATGGAGTATGCAACATCGGTCATTCCCCTATAATACAGGCACAAACAGTATCAGTCTGCACATGAGGAGCTATGGAGTATGTAACATCGGTCTTGCACCATAATACAGGCACAAACAGTATCAGTCTGTACATGATGAGCTATGGAGTATATAACATCGGTCTTGCACCATAATACAGGCACAAACAGTATCAGTCTGCACATGAGGAGTTATGGAACATGCAACACCGGTCATGCCCCTTAATACAGGCACAAACAGTAGCAGTTTATACATGAAGAGTTATGAAGCATGCATCATCGGTCTTGCCCCTTAATACAGGCACAAACAGTAGAAGTCTGCTTATGAGGAGTTGTTGAGCATGCAACATCGGTCTTGCCGCTTAATACAGGCACAAACACTAGCAGTTTGTACATGACGAGTTAAAGAGCATGCAACATCGGTCATGCCCCTTAATACAGACACAAACAGTATCTGTCTGTACATGAGGAGTTATGGAGCATGCAACATCGGTCTTGCCCATTAATACAGACACAAACAGAATCTGTCTGTACATGAGGAGTTATGGAGCATGCAACATCGGTCATGCCCCTTAATACAGACACAAACAGTATTTGGCTGTACATCAGGAGTTATTGAGCATGAAACATCGGTGTTGCGCCTTAATACAGACACAAACAATATCTGTCTGTACATGAGGAGTTACGGAGCATGCAACACCGGTCATGCCCCTTAATACAGGCACAAACAGTATCAGTCTGCACATGAGGAGTTATGGAACATGCAACATCGGTCATGTCCCTTAATACAGACACAAACAGTATCAGTATGTACATGAGGAGTTATTGAACATGCAACATCGGTCTTGCCCCTTAATACAGGCACAAACAGTATCAATCTGCACATGAGGAGTTATGGAATATGCAACATCGGTCATGCCCCTAAACACATGCACAAACAGTAGCAGTCTGTACATGAGGAGTGATGGAGCATGCAACATCGGTCTTGCCCCTTAATACAGACACAAACAGTTTATGTCTGTACATGAGGAGTTTAGGAGCATGCAACATCCGTCATGCCTTTTAATACAGACACAAACAATAGCAGTCTATACATGAAGAGGTATGGGGCATATAACATCGGTCTTGTCCCTTAATACAGACACAAACAGTATCAGTATGTACACGAGGGGTTATGGAGCATGCAACATCGGTCTTGGCCCTTAATACAAAATATTGAACTGCTTTGGTGTATCAGTTTTTTAACAAAGTATAAAACAATTGTTTTTTTCAAATATTTAAGACTATTATTTAAAAATAGTCTTGTTTATTTTGGAACTGAAATCAAACCCATTGCGTTAATGTGTAAATCTTACAGCAAAGTGAATATCACACAGTAAATTTTACATCAACACCGCCAGATGTGAATTATGTAAAACCACTAATCTTCACTTTGAAATTAGCTCTCGAAGCGAAAACAACATATAAAATAGAAAGAACTCCCATCGTCACAGATAGGGACAATTTGTTTTATTTAATGTGTTTAAAGTATAAATAAGATACAGTGGTGGTAAATCGTTTTATTGGACACATTAGAATGATTGAAGATCAAGTGAAGTAAAGTCTAAAAATGATGGATCTGACTATTATCTGCTGTTGTTTCTGTGAAACTGTTTTCTCTCCGTGTTTATATATTAACAGATGTGCCGAGATGATGGGGTAAATATGCTGATTTTCCAAACATTTTCGACGATGAGATGTAGCATCACAGGAAGGAGTAAAGACATTAATGTGTTTAACTACGAAGTCATTGAATGCAAGTGACGATGTTCAAAGTTGATATTTACTTCTTTAGATGTGCTGAACTGATGGGGTAAAGATGCAGATTTGCCAAAACTTCCACCAGAAGATGTAACATCAAGGGAAAGAGTAAAGACATTAATATTAGGTACAGACATTGAATACAAGTGGATATTAAACAATGATGAAGTTGCCATGTACTTTTACAATCTAATTCAATGAATATGACTTCGAATATAGAGACATTTAAAGTTGTATAAAGAGGAACAACGACAACAGTTGAATAACTATATTCTTTTTTCACGTGTCACTTGTGGCAGGAAAATTCCAGAGAGGAACATAATTCTCATGCGCTCATTTTGGGCAAAAGTGTTTATATCAAGTTATGCGGCTTTGGTTTTGTGCCTTTCGGAGGTTTTCTTTTCAATTAAGTGATCAAACGCCATTATCGTTCTAATGTAGAATTATGAAGTTTTACTGAGAATTTAGAAATATTATTAAATTTTAACTGATTTGATTTAGTGTTGTTTATTTAAGTTTGTTGGAATGTCTAGCGCCTATTGATGTCATGAGAGGCCAGAGACGATCATTTAGTCAGCACTCAAACACTCATCCTTGCAAGTTACTTTTAGCTTTCCCATGAATCAACAGTGGGAGATGGTTGACAATGAGACAGGGAGACGATCATTTAGTCAGCACTCAAACACTCATCCTTGCAAGTTACTGGTAGCTTTATCATGAATCAACAGTGGGAGACGGTTGACAATGAGACATGGAGACGATCATTTAGTCAGCACTCAAACACTCATCCTTGCAAGTTACTGGTAGCTTTACCATGGATCAACAGTGGGAGACGGTTGACAATGAGACAGGGAGACGATCATTAAGTCAGCACTTAAACACTCATCCTTGCAAGTTACTGGTAGCTTTCCCATCAATAAACAGTTGGAGACGGTTGACAATGAGACGCAATGTCGCATATCAGTCATAACTTACACCGTGGCTGACCAGGGATTTGAACTCACGTTGTCCAGGGATTGCAACATGTAACTAGCTGTGCTAACCGTGCAGGTCATATTGATTTGAGTCATCTTATTATTACTAATTGGAAAAAGGTTAAATAGTACTTTTTTATTTAACACCATCATAGCTATATAAATCACGGTAGACTTATTCAAATATCAACATATTGGTTTTGAAGAAGTGCTTTTAAAATATCTTTTAAATTATTGTTCGTTCATGCGTACAAAAGTGCAGACGAATGTGTTATTGTTTGGTTACGAAAGAGCACTCAAGAGAAATAAATCCTGATGGCACACTAACAGTAATGGCCCTGTAAATAGATTATTATTATTGGAATTAAGGCCTAAACATTATACATATATTTGAATAAGATAAGTTTACAAAACAATAAGAAATAATTTTTTCTCTCTTTGATGAGTTGTTTCACGTTTTTATCAATGACACACGTATTCCGTTTCTTTCTTGTTAATACTTCGACAAAAGATAAATCTATATAATCATCAACCATTTTAAAAATGTAGACACGACTCTTATATATTTTGCGTCCAGATTTATGAGACAAATTCGTATTCCGCATTCTAAATATATTGACACACAACCCATAAGAGCCATATCCGCTGATTCAATATGAAGAAAAACATTTTAAAAACTGGGATGTGTTTTCTCTGGAAGGAGACGGGGAAGAAATCAATCTTAAGGAAATATTATAACAGATCATTAAATTTGACTGTTACGTCATGCTTGTTTTCCCACGAATGAGCTAAAGAAGGAAATGAAAATACAAATTATTCACAATATCTTTAAGTTTAAACATATTTTATTGCCAAATATATACGTACATTCATATTATGAGCATAGAATAAATATGACAAAATGGTCTGGCTACCACATTAGCTATGGCCATTCCCTTGTAACGATCAACTGTATTATATTGCGATGGCTGAGTACCATTAGGTGGACATGTACAATGAAAATGTATACATGTAGTAAAATGTTAAGAACTTTTAAAAAAATAGAAAGAATTTTAAAGGATACACTTAGAAGAATATTTGTTATCAAGAACAAAATGTATACATGCATGCCTCCTGCAGAGGACTTCTATGATTATCACGAAATACTAATTATTAAAACGGTTTGTTTGTTTAATATATATGTGGATGTTGTCAGATAGATCACCATTTTCAAGATCAGTTAAAGCATTGCTGCCAAACAGAATCTTTTGAATATACAAACGATGACATGGTCTTGTTTTAGTAAATAACTGAAGCCTCAATAATAAGGTACATTGAAAGAAATAATGATGTGTATATTTTGTATCGTATCCACATTCACATTTTGCTGTTTCATGTAAGTGGTGTATGTCCAGATCAATATTTTATTTACTACACAATTTCGATGTTGGTTATTGTGTATATTGCACGTTTAGGCCAAACTTATTCATGTGTGTATTGACTTTTCAGTTGGTTCCTATACATGTACACATTGTCATCTATGTGATTAATTGAGACGACTCGACTCTCAATTGTGTGTCAATCTCAAGAATGTTTGGACATCGGACATGGGCAGCTAACTGACTAAACTGTGTACAAGTGATTCAGGTAACATAAAAGAAGACTTGCAACTGTGCTAACATAAATTTAACACAAATTATTCAAACCAATTGGTCAACTCAAAATTTTACCATAAAGGTTAACAGTCAACAAAGCAATCCATTACTTACTCAAATCTATTAATAACTTGGACATAGCATGGAACTATTTTATTACAAAGCTAATTCAATTTCATGTTTATTTTTTTAGTTTGTAGTCTACAATGAAGGAGTGGATATATGACTGCACATTGTAAATGTTAAAATATGTTGTATTAAATAGCCAATACAATCGTTACAAATAATTTGCTTCTCCGACTGTATATCGTCCATTCATGAAGCTTTCATTCAACATACAATGTAAAAGTAGTCAACAAACACCGACCAATCAGAACCTTCTTCTTTTTTTCTTCTTTTTTTTTATTTCCATGGTACATTCACATACAATTTATTATTACATACATAATACAATTAATATTCTTTATATATATTTGTTGATGAACGTATTATCAGAAATACAGTTAAGGATCTTGACAGAATAGGTCAGAGAGAAGACAAAATAAGAAGGTGAATACATGAAGATTTTTTTAGGAAGAAAGGTAAATTAGTCCTCACTGTCACTTTATTGATTAAATTATATTATTATAAATTAGAAAAATTGCAGTTTTTCCATTTGTTTTCATGTTGTGTAATTTTGTCTTTTGTCGGTGCAATTAATCTTTCGATGTTTTTATGGTATTTTAAATATTTTTTAGAAGTGTTCAAATTTGGTGTTATTTTTGCATATTTGTTTTTAAAAATGAAATATTTTGCGAATATCAATATACAGTTAATGTAGCTACTCTGGTCCACATATCCGAAGGCGATCATTGAAAAATATAAATGTATGTATATAAAAACATTAAAATTTCCGTCCAAAAACTTCTCGAAATGTGACATTCCCAAAACAAGTGTTTATTAGTTTCTTCATGAATATTGCATAAATCACACAAACTTGTGTTATTAATATTACATTTAAACAGAAATTTGTTGTTTGGGATTATTTTCATCAAGTTTTTGTATTGAAACGCTCTTAATTTGTGTTTATTAAAGATTTAATAGGTATAGTATGTACAGTTTTCCAGTTTATGTTATTCATTTCTTGTTTCCATTTAGTATGTGGCTTTATGACTAATGTGTTTTCGATACAACATAATTGTTTATTATATAAGTATTTGTTTTGACTGTTTAAAGTTTTAATTTGTTTTACTTGTTAAGTTTGTTGCATATTTGATAATATGTTATCATTCTTGAGTTTAACTTTCCAAGAGCGTGTTATACTTTCAATTAGTTTATGATATTTAAAAAAAAATCTGTGTTGTCTTTAGCATGTATATTTTACAGATATAGAAAGGTATGAAATAATTTATGTCTGTTGGTCAATATACTTTATTCCTTTATTATACTATGGTTTGTAGAAGAGAAGTTTGTTATTGTTTTTAATAAAGGACTTGTTCTATATTATCTGCGTTTTTACATTTTTGGTATGTTCACTAAAGTTTATATTTGACCATGATAATACTATGTCTGATAAAAACTTTGAAGTTATTTGAGTTGTATTGTTTAGGTCTTTCCCATTGATGTTACATTCAAATATAAATCGTGTATATTAATTCTATTGCGACGGGCACGAATTGAATGTTTGGTATCTCTTAAAAAATGGCTGATATTTAAACAAACATGAAAAAAGACTTTTGTATTTCATTTGACTTAATTTTCCCTTTGAAGTGGTAATTTAAAGATCAACATGTTATTTAATACTGTATTGTTAATCTTGGTTAAAAATGAGAAAACAACAATAAAAACCAGTAATTATCACGTGCTGTTAAACAAAACAGACAATGTCAAAGTCGGTTTCCACGTACATGCTAGGACTAATATGTTCCGTGTATATCAAATCAACCTTTCGATCTGATTTTATAGACTTTATTGTCAATTAGAAAACTACGTAAAAACAACATTGATGTTGTTGTTTTTGTTGTTGTCGTCATTATTATTGTTGTTGTTGTTGCATGGTGTTTAGCGTCGATTTTAACAATTTTCCAGTCTTATTTTGACCCAATCTACATGAGACAGTATTCATAGCGCTACCACACTGCGAGGCAGACGCTCAACAACTAGGCCACCGCTGCAGTGTTCAACAACTTTGAAATGTGCTCAATTTTCCAAGTGTTTAATATACCTATATCCACAAAATTTATGGGAACGTGCCATTACTGATAAAAAAAAACATTCGCTTTGCTTCATTGCAGCTATGAATGTTTACGACCGACATATTTAATTAATAATCTCATATTTTTTCCGTTATAATACAGTCATAATACTATTCATACAAATGCACCTTAAACTACTCTTGCAATACATAAAATTATAGTTTAAACTTTCATATTGCTATACCATTTTATTCAGATATGCTTTACATTACCATTAAAATTGATGTTTTGAGTTTGGATGATAACTTTTATTATTTTCGGAACAACAGAAATGTTTTAGTCATAATATTAAAACACTTGGTCTTCGTATTCGGTGAAGTTACACACATCAGGTCCATAGAATTGCTACTTACCTCTTCATCCGGCAAAAACATTTTACTGCGTCATCAACAGGCATATATACATTGGTCTTTGTACTCTGTAAAATTACACACATCAGGCCTATATATGTGGCTACTTACCTTTTCATCAGGCAATAACTGTATACTGCGTCACCAACAGGCATTTGTACATTGGTCTTCGCACTCGGTAAAATTATACACATCAGAGCCATAGATATGGCTACTTACATCTTCATCAGGCAAAAACTGTATACTGCGTCATCAACAAGCATATATACATTGGTCTTTGTACTCGGTGAAATTACACACATCAGGTCAATAGTATTGCTACTTACCTCTTCATCCGGCAAAAACTTTTTACTGCGTAATCAACAGGCATATATAAATTGGTCCTCGTACTCTGTGAAATTGCACACATCAGGTCCATAGATGTGGCTACTTACGTCTTCATCAGGCAATAACTGTATGCTGCGTTATCAACAGGCATATATACATTGGTCTTCGTACTCGGTGAAATTACACACATCAGGTCCATAGATATGGCTACTTACCTCTTCATCAGGCAGTAACTGTATGCTGAGTCATCAACAGGCATATATGCTTTGGTCTTCGTATTCGGAGAAATTACACACATCGAGTCCATATATATGGTTACTAACCTCTTCATCGGGCAATAACTGTATACTGCGTCATCAACAGGCATATATTCAGTTTAAGCTTTTGAAACAGATATTTTCAATGTTTAAGTTCTACATGCAATGTCAGTCATGCCTCCAAAATTTTATCATACTTCGGGAGTCACTTAATTAAAATTAATGTAATTAACATTTGTTTGGCAGCATAGGTAATAAATACATAAACTAATATTTACATCGAACAGACGTATATCCATTTACATTCTTGGTTCGTTTCGTAGATGAATTAATTGATGAAATATTAATGAACAAATTAGACATTCCGTAACTGTACATTAGCTTTCTCTATTGTATATGTATTCTTTTTTCATGAAAACCCAATAGTAATAAAAGTAATAAAAGTATTTACCTAAATGAGCGCACATACAAAATACAAATCTGTTTAGACATGAGGGCAAACACAAAATAAAAATATTTACATAACTAAATAATACACCAAAAAAAATGTATGTATAAAATTGAAGACACCTACAAAATACAAATATGTACAGATATGAGTACGTCAATAAAAATCAGCTTAATATTAACAGCATAGTAATGTTAATTCTCTCAAGCATACATAAAAACATAAACGTATAAACAAAACAGAAATATTTGCTCTAAAGAACAATATCATTTACACATGTTGTTACATAATCTACATATGCTTGGGAAAATATAAAATCGTAAAGTACTTCGCATCTGCAACATACATTAGCTATATGGTTTTACTTAATTTTATTTCAAACGTATCACGTATTTGGTCTTATTGGTAATATAAGTATGAGGTTAAATAAAGGTGTTCCACATCTACATATAATATTCCTTAAATATAATTCTTATTCCGTAATGCAACAAAAATCAGCAAGTTCAAAAGATCCAAGTGCAATGAGTGTATATATAGCTATCGACCTTCCATATATGGTGTTGACATTATCGTCTGCTTTGTGTCCTGTGCTTTCACTTCCTGTAAAGTCGTGCAGAGGCTCTGAAATTAACATAAATAAACTATTGAATACCCTTGTTTAACATATACATATATGACCCGTTAATGTTATCAAATACAAAAGGTAAGTATGATGAAGGGCAATAATTTGATATAAACAATAATGGTTGGTCTATGTGATGCGCGTGGTTGAGCGATTATATCATAGCGAACGCACGTGCGTATTTTTTTCGTACATTGCCTGCGAGTGTGTTTGTTTCCGTATGTGTGTACAATGCATGCTTTTATGATGTATATTTAATTACTCATATCTTCGTGCAAATAATGGACATTTTGAAAAGGAGTATTTTTTTGTAAAACGAAATTACCTATGATAATGATTTCAATTTTTCTGTCTTTGTCCCAAACACTTCATTATAAGCACGACATGTGTACGATCTACTATCTTCCTGTGTTGTGTCATTGAGACTAATACATATGACATTAGGAGCACACGTGTGTCCTGTGATTGAAGTGTTGTCATTGTTGTTGACCCAGCTTATAATTGATTCAGGGTTACTCTTTACTGTATATTGCAGTACAACAGTCGTACCTTTCGTGACGTATGACGCAGGTGTTGATATCGTTATACCCATGAGAGGTGCATCTGAAACAGATGTAATCAATTGTATCATTAGGTATACTTAAAATTTTATAGAGTGCAAATATTGTTTTGAAAAGAAAAAATGTTTTCATTTGTTGTATGTTTGTATATTGTGGTATAACACGCGGTTCATATTAAAAAAAGAGATTTGAGAACCACCAATAATATAAATTATTACACTTATACTTTAAAATATCAAATAAATAACAAGTATTAAGAGTTATGTTAACTTATATAGGACCATGTTATTTAATATATAAATACATGGGAAAATGATTGCATACACAAGTATTTATAGTCGGCATGTAATATAACACAATAAACATGAGCTATGTGTAGCTATTGACCTGTATATATACATGTATATATCAATATTAAACATTGCATATATTTTATGTTATCATTTTTATAAAGATAAGGCTTCTGTGGGAAAGATATTATCTAATTTTTGGTAAACTAGTGTATTATATTTTCCAGATATTTTTTTCAATTTAATTACATATTATATATAATCTATACCTTAAATGTTCTAAATGAAGCATTTAGTATCCAATTCCTTACATTGTATAGATATGATGATGTGTGCATATAACATTGTTTAATATCTATTCGTGTAACACACCACCAAGTATTCATTCGATTTGCCAGTAATGAGTAAATATATGTTTTGTTGAAACATTTCAAAATATTTACAATCTAAGTTTTTTCAGCATAATAATTATAAATATAACATTTATTTCAGAACTACATTGATTCCGGAAGTGGTATTGTGTGCTGTATTCATACGACATAAGCTAGATAGTAAAAAACATTGATATTTACATGTATAGTTTATCATTTGATCATTCGTACATAAGTCATCCGTTAACATCTCATGGGAAAGACAACACTTTATTGGTTTCTTGTTCCACGTCCTTTCCATGGTTGTCAGCACGGCCGTTGTCATCGTTCAACATATCCTTTAGTTGTTTGACTACTCATAATGGGATTTCCAGAGATGTAGAATGTAACATTTGGCGCGGGACGTCCTCCTGTACTCACACAAGACACGTTAATTGGCTTGCCCTCAATTAAAGAGTTTAGACTGAGTTGGGGGTTTCCTGGTTTGCCTATGTTTATACAAGGTACATTACGATAGTTACTTCTTTTCCTACTTAAACATTAACAACCGTGGATATCGTGTTATTTTTGCATATATTACCCAACCATATAAGAGTGTTTGCAATTAAGCCATTTATCAATTGACAATATCACCAAAGAAAGATATAAATAAAATGTAATAATAAAGTAATCAATGCTTGCTTATTCAACGTGTTATATCAAAAACATTTAAGTCAGCATATTATTTAACACTTAATTTGTCATCGTACAGTGTCGTATCATTAAATCATATTGGTGTATGGTATATGGTGGCATAGTTCTTTCCACGTGTTAGCCTATTTAAGTTACCTTTTTAAGTTGACATAGAGGATGTACTTCCTACTATGTCGACATCTTAATGCTATGTTTACGTCATCATATTTATAATAAGTAATGTATTTTGATTGTGAATATGGCGACTTATGTAATATACCAATGGTTACTTATTAATGTTTATCATAATAATGTAAAAAATACGTTAATGATATAAATGTGTAGTTATTAATTGATATAACAGATGTTATAATTATATATACATATACATAATGCAATTAAGTTTCATTTACAACAAAGTTTCTTACGTATTAAGTATATATGCGTGGATACGACGAGTGGTTTCTCTAGCGCCTTGTTGGCAACGTTACATTGAGCAGTCATCATATGTTCTCTACTCGTTAATGTCAATTTTGCAGTATAGAACTCTCCCGAAGATACAATCGTTTGTTTTTTCTTATCAACCAGGATATCCACATGGACAGGTTGTGTGCCACCCGTTGTATTGCACCTGATTGTGATGGTGTGGATCAGTGTATCATATATACACTGCTTACAACCCTCATAGTCTCTAGTGTCCACAAACATCGGGGTACTCGGTGGAACTGAAGGTAAAAACATAACAAATATCTCGAATATTTATTGAACAGGATGTTATATAACGTCATTTCAAAGTGATCAATATACTTTTTAACGTTAACACAGCATATATAACGATACTGGAAAGATATGCTAGCTTAATTAATGTTTACAACGGTAATTCAAACACAGTACTTTTTCAAAGCGATATGGTGTTATTTGGATTTTACAATCAACTATTATTAAAGACTTCAACATGAATATGAATTTAATCATTTTTGATCGCATGAAAAACTGATATTAATAGACACTGGCTCATTTCAAGGCCAAAAATATAATTGCAATTATTTGTTACCTGAATATGTCTTAAAGAGACGTACAAATTCCAATTTCTCTATTTACACATATTGTAATACCGTGAATGATAGTATATATGTCAAATGTAATTACGTAACTGAAATCTGCATATGTTTGCTGTGCACGAATCAAAAGAAATTCAGTAATATTCTCAATAACACTAAATGAATTCTTCTTTCAAACTACATTAAAATGAAAACAAAAAAAATCGAACTACTCTATCACATAATTATTATTATATTTGGTTTAAATCGGTGTTCACAAAAGTTTAATTATTCTACATATATACAGAATATTTACATATCTAGTACTTAGACGAACTAACTGTCTCCACTATTTCGGTAAAACAAGATCTCTACTAAATAGCAGTCTGAGAGTTCTGTACGGAATCAGATATCACAAGAACCCAATAGAACTAGATATCCAAAACTATCAAAATATTGATATTTGATGGAAAACAATATCAGCCTAATATGAAAGTTCTGTAAGAAATAAAATATCTACTTTAACCTGAGACCCTTGCCTATAAATATATCTACCAAATATCGGAGTACTCAATGTTCCAAGAAATGTCTATTTAAATATAACTGCTCAGTGAACCTAGATTTTTACATGTAACTATGTACTAACTGCTCAGTGAACCTAGATGTCCACACCTGTCTAACTACTACTGCTCAGTGAACCTAGATGGTTACACATAACTAAATACTAACTGCTCAGTGAACCTAGATGTTTACACATAACTAAATACTAACTGCTCAGTGAACCTAGATGGTTACACATAACTAATTACTAACTGCTCAGTGAACCTAGATTTTTTACATCTTACTATGTACTAACTGCTTAGTGAACTTAGATGTCCACACCTGTCTAACTACTACTGCTCAGTGAACCTAGATTTTACACCTAACTAAATACTAACTGCTCAATGAACCTAGATGGTTACACATACATAAATACTTACTGCTCAGTGAACCTAGATTTTTACATCTTACTATGTACTAACTGCTTAGTGAACTTAGATGTCCACACCTGTCTAAATACTACTGCTCAGTGAACCTAGATGTTTACACCTAACTAAATACTAACTGCTCAGTGATCCTTATTGTCTACACCATTCTAGATACTTGTACTTGGTGAACACTGATGTATGTACCTTGCTAAATACATGAACGTCTCGTTGGAACTAGATATCAAATAGATGTTGGCAATTATACAGACAGCTACGTGTTTTTCTATAGATATACGAGATAAAACTGTTTGCTTTAAATAGATCATATTGTCAACAAATATCAATTGCTTATGTTTACGGATATCAGGATTCTCACCAGATACTTCATTCTGTTCCCCGTTAGTTTTTTTCTTTTGTTTTCAGTGCATTGAAGTTTGTACACACCAGTCATTGTACTGTTTATATTTTGAATTGTCAATACATACTCCATGTTGCTCTTTATTTCAGTCTCTAGATAATCCCCCGTAATATTCCTACTTGTACACACGTCCAATCCGGGACATATGTTGGGTGTGAACAGCCAGTATCGGACATAGTTACCAGGATTGTTGATGACATACATCCGTGGTAGGTAACCCAGCTCAACATCGGCACAAGTTACAACCCGCGGTGTACGCTGATACAACAATCCACAATCCGCCAGTTCTAAATAGATATAAATAAAACATAGTATCAAATATATATAGCATGAATTGCGGCATATGTGATCTTCATATTTTTGCCATTCTTTTTTCATTTAGAAATACTGGTTGTAACTGCCATTCTTGATAAAATATGAGTTAGCGATTTACATTTTACTTAGACATGTATACATTAAAAATATGGTATCAAGTATATAGTAAGTTTAGTGGTATATGTGATATTTATATTTTTGCCGTTCAATTTTCATTTAGAAATACAGGTTTTTACTGCCAGTCTTGAATCATTTATAGTAAGCGATTTATATTTTGCTTAGTACATGTTTGTATAAAATATTGATGTTCTTTTAACGTTATTTGCATTTTGATATATTTTATTTCAAATAATAAAATAATAAAATGAAGAATTAAAAATATATATTGCACATACCTGATTTATTTATTTGTATTTTCTTGTCACATTCTCTGTGCGGTGTGAAAATGTTGGCGGAGATGGTAGCATTTCCACTGAGAGTGTAATTGGAGAAGTTTAAGTAGTATATTGAATCCCATTCATACACCGACATCACGTGACTTGATACTCTATTGTACTGCCATGTAATATGTGTATTCCTAAAGTAGTATTCACGTGATAGTTCCAAAGTTATGTTTAAAGGTCTATTTCTAACAACTTGTTCAGTAACAGAACGAGTTCTACAGTCAGATACCACAGTAGCTGCAAAGAGAGATAACACTTTGACGATATACTCATTACTATTCTATAAATGTTTTTCGTATTCATCCAATACAAACTACAAGGTATAATTAGACTACTAAGACAAAAGTTAGAATGAAAAGCCTCGAGATTTTCAAAATAATATGTTACCGTTGTGTTCAGTAAATAAACAGAAATATGGAAACCGCTTACATTGATTCATATTTATTGTTTCGTTCTTTTATGTATTCGCGTAGACGAGAGATTTATGTCTAAATCATCTGAAACGGTCACCTAAGGAACTATTATTTTCATATTTGGTAAAGGAGCCTATAACTCATGCAGCATGCGTAACTACCACAAATAAGACGACGTTTCCTTCAACTGCGCTATCGCATCGTCGTTAGTAATGTACCAGGCGCTGCTGACATCACAGCTACCGTAATTTCTAATCCTGGTAGTAACTAAACAGCTTAAATGACTTTGAATTTTATAACGACGTGGAACAATCCTCACAAGAAATTATGTCTATGGATCTGCACCAAGTAGTGTACTCCAAACATTAGAAAACTAAACCAAACATAAATAAAACATAAAACACATGTTTACATGTAACTAGTATAATAGTGAATGTTTGCAAAGCTATTTAAGAAAGAAGTTTATGAAATATCAAGGTTGTAGAACAAGAGCAATTTGAATGTTAAACAATCCATCTTTTTTATTTTTATTTAGGGAATTACATGTGAACATACTTGATGTGACTTTTTTGATATATGCATTTTAATACATGTATATTTACTGACTATTCATTTGATATGAATGTGCTTTTTGTGAGAGTTGTCAAACACAAACAAAATGCAATACAATTACGCACCGGTATTCTAATGATACAGAGCCGAACAAATCAAAACTATCTGCTGCAAAAGGTATATTTATGAAAATATCCTGCTTGAAACAAGTAACAATGCTCTATTAACATTTTTTTGGCAAAATTATTTTTTCAATTTTATCCGAACAAAGTCTCTATAGATGATAATATCAAATAGACATGCCCCTTAATACAGACACAAACAGTATCAACACTGAATAGGCTACATGATCCCAAGGTATTATGACTGAGATAAACAAAGTTTTAATAAATTGCATACAAAGGGATATATCATTAGCATAACTCCGTATAAGGTAAATAAAAGCGTACCTTTACCGTCAACAAAACCTTTAATGAAAATAACAGAAATTAGATAAATACATTTATCCATTTTGTGAATAAAAGTCTAATCATGAATGTTGTACAATTACTGTACTACATGTATATAGTTTGTCTTTAATTTAGAGACGCATGTACTGGTGCACATTATGAATCCATTCCATGCGTTTTAATTCGTACTGTTGTTCGTACTTAACTTATGAGTGACCGCAACATTATCTTCCTCATATATTAAACAATGATACAACTAGAAGTTACTCAGAACATCAAACGGTGACCGGTCATTGTGTCACGGTCGAAAGTGCAACCGAAACCGGAAAACTATATACGCTGGGCAGTTTATTTAGTTCGTAATAAACTATGATCTTATCAATATCCATCCAACATGTCACGTCTCAAAATATTTACGATTGAACTGATTTTGTGTATAAAAAATTATATTGAACTTGTATGAATTTTTGTTATTACGATGTTTAATTGGAAAAGAGGAAAAAGAGTACGTTTTTATTTAAAAACACCATAGCTAAATGAAATCGATGAATGCTAATTCAAATCTCGACGCATTGTTTTTTCTTTAATAAGTGCTTTTTAAATATCTTTATTGTTCGTTCATGTGAATCACAGTACGGACGAATAGATTTTGTATAGAGTATATAAAGGGCATTCACTCAAACACAAGGACGGATGTAGCGTTAAGTTTTATTTGGTCCAATACAATTAAGAGCGAAATTGATTACAGAAAGCTGTCTTTTTCGGCCAAATGTGTAATTAACCATCTCATTTCTTGGCAAAAGATATATTTTTAAATAGACTTATACGTTATAATGACAACCCGTATAATAAAAGAGGGTTTATTTCTGGTATATATAGCTTGTTTTCTCAGCAACCATTGGTTGGAATTCAATGACACTTCAAAATGTGATTGGTACCAAGCCTAATTGTCAATATTATTGGCATGTTGCTTCTGAATAATTTTTCACTGAGTTATAGCCCTTTGATTTTTCAGACATTTTTGTTGTTGTCGCTGTTTCTCAGCAACAATAGGCTGGAATTCAATAACACTTCACAAAAGTGATTGATTACTGTTTCAAAGCGGTTGGCAAAAGGGGGCAATAACTGTGTTATGGTGCCATCTGGCAGTATTCATCACATCCAGTGATATTTCTAGTAATGATATCTGCATTTTTACTAGAGCCAAGATAAATTCTAACGCTGTGACGTAATGCCATTCATAAAATCCTCTTGCTATGATATGGTATCCTTGGACTACTATAAAAATAAACCTAGAATAAAAGTCTTAAAAATCTTAGTTATGGTTGTATACAAAAAAAAGTATTTTTTATGTTTTTTTTCGGTACAGCGGAATAAATGTGTTGGCAAACAGTTATCAAGTAATCCCTTGGGTTGGAATGTTCCATCCACACTGCAAACCCATAAAAGATACTTATATTCTTGCATACCAGACAAGGATATTTTTACCGAGATTAGATATTTCTATCTCACCCTGGGGCCAAGATAATGTTGTCGCGCTGTGACATTGTAACCATCTATGACTAAAATATATGACATAATTTATTTGATTTGACATTTTACAAGCAACAGGGTAATAATATAATTAAAATTAGAATGAATATTCAATGTTTATTAAAATGAATATTCAATGTTTATTAAAATGAATATTCAATGTGCTTGGTGTGCAACAAACGGAAGCATTCATGGCGTTTTCAGTTCAACTGTTTTACGTCAACTCAGAAAAACCCTCGGACATAACTTTTATCTGAACCTCAAACCCATGTAAGATTCAGATAACTCTACTTGTACTGATACTTGATATAATATAAATTTGTTATATTTAAGTCATTTCTTGTTCATGGGTATGAACCATCCATTTGATCACTTAATTTGCATAAATTAGTCTTGAAGTAGTTAGGGGATATTTTATTCGTGAGCTCCATTTTGATTGCAGATAAAAGTGAATGCATTAATAAAGAGAGGGAGTTTATATATAACAAAGGAGAAGCAGACAGAAGGATTTGATAATTTTGCCCAGGCAGTCAGAATAGACCCAAGTAGTTCAGATATATACCACCATAGAGGACATGTAAGTAAGCAGCCAGAGATCTTGGGTGGGTTGCACTAATTATCTCAAGCTGAGATTTTTTCAACTCAAAAATCTCAATTTCTCTAAAAAATATCTCAAATAATTTCCCTTAGTTGTTAAACATTAAATGACCACAAACAAGTTCGAAATGATTGTTACTCATTGGTTAAAGATAACATGAAAAAGATCAAAATACATAAATTTAAAACATTTTTTGAGATGTTAATTGCAACTGGGACCTGGTCTTATCTTCATAAAACATCTCAACTTGAGTATATGCTCAAATGTCTGGTCCATTTAACGTTATTATTTCAGTTTCAATATTACTTTCAGTTTCAATTTTACTTTCAGTTTCAATTTTACTGTCACTGCAAAAATGATACTAGAAGCTTCCTCATTTGGCGCTCGACATTTAGAGGATAGTCTAGGTCTGGTCGGCCCAATGACATGTTTAATGTGACTGAGTGGGGTATCATACCATGTGGCTTTATAGCATAATATTTCAGTGTGGTAACACTAAGAATACTGTCTTAAGTAGACACAATCATAATATGACTGAAAAATTAGTGAAAGGGATGCTAAACATCGTATAACAACAGCAACAAATCATATAACTACATGTATTTTATTTATTTTGCAGCAAAACATACAGCTAGATAGACTGGAGGATGCGGTTAGAGATTTTGAAAACAGGATTTTGAAAAACCCGGACTTCCCACATTCATACATACAAAAATCATATGCAGGTAAATTGATATTTTCTTCTTTATAGGATAAAACTATATATTCCTCTCTAGTTTATGCATGTAGGCTATGCTGAATCTCACACAAACTAACTTTAAAAGGAGTATATCAAGAAAAAAAATGCTATAAATGTCTTAAATTTTTTTTTATCAAAATGGATAAAAGGCATCTCATAAATAAAATCCAAATTGTTTGGTATGTCAATCCATCAAATCCTGACAAAATTGATATCTAAATTGGAGTGGTAAACTTGAAATGAAATCCCCATTCTAAAAAAAGACAGCGCTTAAGCGGGACATATATTCTAATCTAACCTAGGTTTGTAGTCAAAGCTAGAAAATCCCTTTTTAATACATTATTTTTGCATGTTTAAATAGATGTCTTTTTGGCAATATTCGGTCAGTGAGTATATAAAAGCATGATATATTGAAGGAAAAAATGTTTTAAGCCAATTTTAAAAAATCCTGAGATATTCCCTTTAATATTCCTGCAGGATTTGACAAAGTAGATACAAGCATAAAATTACTGAAAATTGAATTCAATCCATGTACCAGGTAATTCCATATTTCCGACAAATTATATTATTTCTTTTAGTTAAAACAATACTTTATTCACATAAGTACATATATTTAGCATACATTTAACAATAAAGCATAAGGTCATATGTGGAAAAGATACAGACAAAAGCTTTAGAAGCTTGTGTAAATCTTCTTCCATAACATATAATATAATGACCGTTATGTTTTAAGAACACCGGAGAGCGGCTGCTGAACAAAGTACAATGAAGTTAGAAAAGGCTATAAAATATTACGAAGAAACGTTGAAGAAGTTTCCAGATTGTTCTGATGGACATGCTTTATATGCACAGGTAAGAAATTTGGTGATATCCAGCTTTCAGGGTAGGTTTCAAAAAGTAATTCTGACACCTTCTCATTCTGTTTGACAAGCGGACCGACCGAAAACTGTACTCATCCTTGCTGATTTTGTAGTTGTTTTTGGCCACTTTGGTTTTTCGCTTTTTCGTTTGACTTTTTGGCCACTTGTTGTAAACTTTAAATATGGTATAAAACAATCAATTGAATATTACAGTGATGAGGTGTTTAGAAAACACGTGCTCAGAAGAATGATGTAGAGGTAAGCTGTATGTAAGACTATGATAAATTTTGATCTTCTAAAGTCACTTTTACATACTATTCGACCTGGATATTTTAAATTTTACTCTTTCTTGAGCTTTTTGTCCCTCATATGTTGGAGCAGGTCAGTGTAATTTTTGTATATTTTGGGTGTTTGTTTTAAAATATGATTTGGGAAATTTTTGTTTAAATTTCTAGTGCAAAATATAAGATATATATATCACATACAGAAGAACTTCGATCACTCGAACTCGACAGGACTGGACAAAATAGTTCGAGTCAGCGGTAGTTCGAGTCAAGCCTGGTACAACAATCATCGTGCATGTACATTGCGTACAAGTATGTTGATGAGCGTGTTATTGAATCCCATGTGTAAGCTTTGAACAGATGCAATAGATGAATCCGATGTAAATGATGTGTATTTCTTGTTAATGTAGAAAATACAATATACCTGAGATAATTTCCAAATATAATTAATTGTATTACACAATAATTATTTAATTTACCTTTTATCATCATAATTTTATATGCTCATGAATAAATAGATTTATTTAACTTTCGGTGTGCGTGAGAATGTAAATGACATGATAATCACACTCCGGTTTTACCGGGTCCTTCACAGTTGCTCGGCAATCGTCAAAGAGGCTGACTTAGTTATCCCCTGGTTACTGGGTCCGTCACTAAGTTGCTCAGTCGTTTCTTCTTCAGGTAAATGTGACATTGTGCAATGAAAATGAACTTCCCTTGTCTAAGATTTATAGGGTAAAATTGCATGTATCACTCTTTACTTTGCAATGTTTGCAATATAAATTGGTTTTATTTTTATTTTAAATTACCAGTAAACATCAAATTAGGAATCAAATTAACTTAATTAATGCAACATGCGGTAAACAATTAAAGCAAACGTGTAACCAATTATAAACACACTCGCCAAATAACAAACTTCTCGCTCTTTAAGACAGTGGGAATATATTATGACGTGTAGAAATTACTTCACACCTTAGAATTCGAGAACAAACATGGCAAACTTCTCCAATTTTCTTTATCTTTTATCAGCTGTTCGACCGAAAGGTGCGAAACACGTAGGTAAGTGTGTTCGCGGGACCTTATTTCTAGTTCGACTGTTCAGTCTATCGGTGTTCTAGCCATTGGTGGTAGAACAATAGAAATTAAATAGGAATCTGGCAGGGACCGGGTTAGTTGTTCGAGCGATCAGTAGTGTTCCAGCCAACCGAATTCGAGCTATCGAAGTTCTACTGTATTTGATCTGAACTACTGTATATGAAGTGTTTGTAAATTGATGGTCATTTGGCCATTCTTAAAAATATATTGTTGTTGTGCTCCTACCTAATCTTCAATTTTTAATTGACATTTAAGCATTTTATTTTCTTGATTTCTGTCCATTTTTCTTTAAAATGACTATGCAAAATCAAAATTTGGCAAAAAAAAATTAGCTGCCTACCTACTCACATAAAAAATACTGGGTTGGAGCACAGCAAACAAATATTTTTTTAAAGATGGCCTTTTTAAACAATTTATGGAGGGAAACCAAAAATGTATGATCGCTTATAATGTAAGATAGCTGCGTTTGTCCTCAAAAACTAAAAACAAATGATTTTAATAGATATAATAGTCACATTATTTGCTGAGAATTTTAAGATAAATGAAATTTAATATAAAATTATCTAGTATTGTAAGATATGAAACAGCAGTATCACAAAACTTGCATGTTTATATTATTAAAGCAAATAAAAAGATTGAGAGAAATATTCGAAAAATGACCATTTTGTCTCTTGTATTCTTCAGGCACTATGTGATCTTGTTAGGTTTGATGATGCTGACATTGAGTTTGAGATCGCCATCAAACTAGAACCAGATAATGCAAATACTCTCGTACACCGGACGTAAGTATGCCTTAAAGTGTTTCATGATCAAAATGAGCATATCGAGTAGTGGAAAATTTAAGTAACCATTTTGACATAAATACTTGTACACAGCGTTAAGTTTGGTTTATACTTTGAGATGTACTTTTTATGCCCTGTCATTCAAAGAATTACCCCTGTCCATTCATACGTAAATAAAATAGGTATCTGATCAGTAACCTCTGAAATTTTTGGTAAAAAATTCGGATTCTGGCTCCTGTTTCACCAACATATACTTAAAACCTAAATCTAAGAAAAGCAGCCAGGTGATCATGATTTAGACTGGTTTAAGTTAAACTGCATAATGTTTCATTATATTTGTTCTATAATAGATAAATAACCAGTCAAAACTTAATTAAGTTTTCAAGTATTTTAGTAAAATGCTGGTGAAACAGAAGCCTGGCCAATAGCAGCAGTATTGGTGTAGACAGACAAATATCTAGTTTTATTTTATTATAAAAACTACCAAAAAAGAACAGAACAAACAAAGGCCTTCTGTATGGGTGTAAATTTTGCTGGGTCGAAAACGTAAAAACATGTAGTACAAAACTACATTGTTCTTTTTACCATACATTATATTTTTCATTCCTAAGCTTCTTATTTCCCTGGAGAAACCATTTCTTTAGGAGGTTACAGTCCGATTTATTTAACACTTTGCTCCATAAGCATTTTTCTTGGATTCTTCCATATTGAAAACATTAATTCACCACGTATCAGCAATGGGTGGGTTATGTTTATATTAACTGACAGAGTGGAAAACAGTGCAGGAAGTGTTCAGATCAATCCGAACTCTTCCTGCACTGTTTTCAAAGGCCTTCTGTGATTGGTGCTGGAAAAACGCGTATCTATGGAGTAAAGGGTTAAGTGAAGATTCTCCTTGGCAACTTGGTCCTAGGTACTGTCTCAAAATATTTTACTTTTCACTGATTAGAATGTGGGTTTGAGCTCGGTTTAAAAGTTTACATGAGCAAATTTGCTATATACGTGAGAATATTTGTTAATTTACTGTACAGTAGTATGCACTCAGATTAATTCTGACGTGTTCGTCAACCAAAAACAACAACAACAAACTGGATGCCATACATGTATAGACTGTAATATAGTATAAATCCATTCATTTGAGACACAGTTTTATTGGATATTCTCTTTGTGTCAGGTTGCTGAAGTTACAATGGAAACAGACAATAGATGAACCAGTTGGATTGATCAAACAGGCTATAGACTTAGATGACAGGTGTGAATATGCATACGAAATACTGGGGACCATAGAGGTGCAAAGGTAAAAACATTTTCATGTATGGTGAGAAGCTTAATTTTTGTCAGAGTCTTCCGTGACTGAGTGGTCTAAGGCACCGTCTCAAAATCACTTGCCTATCACTGCTAAGGTTGTTGGTTTAATTCCCGCTCAGCCAAAAAAAAATTACGAAAAAGTTTGCCAGTTACTTGTGGAAGGACGGTGGTTCTACTCAGATTTATTCTGAGGTCTTCCTACAGCAATAAAATTGGTTATGCCATATATAACTGAAAATATGTTGAAAATGGCGTTAAATCCCACTAAAAATATAGAAATAAAAACAACATTTTGTCAAACTTTCAATATATTTCGACTGTCTATTTATACTGTTACACACCTTAGCAAGTATTAGGAGAAGCCTTGTTTCTCAGGGTTGAAGGTGTTATGGGCTCTTTTATCACTGATGAACATTGCAGTGGACAGTTCTTGGTCTGGTCAGCCCGGTGTCAGTATAATGTGACTGGATGGTAGTGATGAGCCGATTATCAGATACATTTGATTGAATAGAAAAGTCCAGTCGTTCCGATAATCAATACCATTTTTCTTATAATTGATAATCAATACGAATGTTCAAAGTACTAAGCACAAGTACAAAACGTTGTAAGTATGAATAAATTAGCAAAGAGAAGTAACTCTGATACACAACCCCAGGAGCTTCTCAATACCTGTCGAACCTTATGCTCTGGTTAAAAACGGCACAAGAATGAGGTCAGTGCCAGGGTTTGAACATGACACCCCAATTCCCACCATGCACACGGAGGCACGGGCACGTTTCTGGCGACACGGTGGTAGATAACTTATTTCTTTAAGAACAAAAGTTGCTTAGAATTGTTAAATCTACAACATATGTAAAAATAAATCCATAGCAAGTGTGATTTATTTTTTCCGTGGCCCCTAAGGTTCAAACCTTAAACTCGGACCCGCTGGCGCCGCCTAGCGGTAAGAACATTGAACCATTTAGGCATTCAGAACCCTTGATCCCATCAATACCTACATAATGATACCAAGTTCAATAAATCGGTCAAGGAATGAAGTCTTAGCAGCGATATGAACATGGCACTTGTTCTTTAAAAGTCTAAGCATTTCATGTTTTTTTCACAAGTCAAAGTTCATCATTTTCAACAAGTTCCACAGGCCTTAATATTGGGGCTACAATTCTGATTTTAGTACCATTCTTTAGCGTAACATGTGTAGGTTCTTGTTTTTACAACAGATAATTTTGTAAAATTCATTAACGACATATGCAGAACGTGTAAACATGGTACCTTAGCGCTAAAATAAATTTTATTTCAACTCTTTTTGCTGTAGCGCACGGAGTTCGAACATGCATGGGTGGTTGTTGTTAGTCGTTCAATTCGTTCAGGGGACATCTAGGCACACTGTGGTACTCAGTTTGATGGGTTCCGATAAGTATTTTCGAAAAAATCGCATTCCGGCAATAATGATTTTTTAAAATGTTTTCACCATGTTCCACGAATCCCCGGCACCTTATTCCTAGCACTAGGGAGGTGATTTTTACAACATCCCTTAGAGATTACCATTGCCTACAGCACCCCACCCCCACCAATAATCAAACGCATCATATACTACGGCTATTGACCTGTCCGGCAGGCTCAAACATGCTCCAGAAATAGTCATTTGTGGCTCGAAAAACGAATGTCCGAATATTTTTACTACATGGTTTTACCCGCTCGCCAGAGGTCATTAGCCCGATCTTAAACTTTAACGCGGGTTTTCTGCAAGGTTTGTGGTCAGATAAAACGATTGGTGTAAGAAATTTAATTCTAAACCATATACTTAGTAATTTAGGGTCATTTTGAATTAACGAAAAACTGGGTTTTTGGCCATTTTCGGACCAAAAATAACTGTTTTTCATCAATTTCAACACGCTCCCAAATCTTTATTAATTCACATAAATGGCTGATTTTGGTATCATTACTTAGAGAAAAATGTTTTCTTTCTGGATATTTCAACAAATACTTTTCAAACCTTTGTCCTTGACCCGTCCGCCACGTGCACGAATGCAAACAATAAACAGTCTAAAAATTGTTTCTATTACCACGGGGCTGATTTTCACTACATAATTTTTTCTTATAAACATATAACATATTTCTTATCTACACAATATGCACAAAAAAGTTAAAACATATAAAGAATTTAACCTTTTGAACTTTTGACCCAAAAATATTAATTAGGTTAATATTTTTTTCTGACTAAACTATAAGTCCTAGCTAATATGTCAAAGAACAAATAATGATTACATAATAAGCTCTGCATTATACATAATATACGACCTTCACCCCGCCACCAGAAGCACGTGATGAGTATGCTATAGTGAAAACAATTTTGAGTAACTTTTGTATCAACAGTATGCAGCTAACTCTTAACATACTGATCAGAATAACATCACGAGTAATATCATACCCGTGCACGCAATATTTAAACCCGTGCACAGAGGCGATATCTTGTTCGAATTTTGCATGTTTGGTCTCGTTCGAAATGTCTCGATGAGCTCTATACACCGTGGCTTATAGCTAATGTGGTCACCCTGGCACGTGCACTATTTTGAGACACGTGCATTGGATTCAGCTCCACATATGTTGTAGAGAATTAAATACTGAACAACTTTTGTCTTTAAACTATATTGCTATCTTAAACCGTTTAGCCAGTAGAACCGTAACCTCAACTTACCTACGGATAACCGGATGGCCAAAAGAGGATCAAACCTGAGCCAAGAGACCATTTCCGGTCCGAATTTTTCAAGTTAGATATCATTTGAAATGTCTTTCCGAGCTTAATAAAGTGGCGTTGAGTTTTTCAGTAACTCTTAAACCCGTGCACGTGCATGTGCATAAATTGAAATAATAGACCTAGAGTCAAAAAATCTTTTTTGTTAGCTAGATCTCGTCAAATTAAGGCCAGTTTACTCTTACCATTTTAAAAAATAACTTATAATTTTTGATATAACTCAACTCAACAGTTGACGATTTTGCCATTTTTGCCTATGTTTGAGCCTCCATAGAGGCACTATGTCCTGTCGCAAGGTTAAAAAACTATATATTTTCTGAAAGACCTATTCAAGTCATCCAATAGAGTATCAAAAATATTAGCCCCAAACTCTTGCAAAGGCCATTTGATGTCATCTGAAAAGTACAGAAATTGAAAAAAAATTGTTGATTTTGTCAATGAGAAAAAATCGGAGAAAAATCGGAAAAGCGTTCATATCTTTGCCAATTATGAACATATTACTCTGAAATGTTTCATAAATGTTCTTTTATTCATGTTCTATGGATGTCTATAGATTGCTAGGGTGAGTTTTGAAGTTGGAATATACTTTTTTTTAACTAAACGCTTTTTATACCCTTGGTTTTGAACGAAAATTTTAGCTAGATCTCGTCAAATTAAGGCCAGTTTACTCTTACCATTTTAAAAAATAACTTATAATTTTTGATATAACTCAACTCAACAGTTGACGATTTTGCCATTTTTGCCTATGTTTGAGCCTCCATAGAGGCACTATGTCCTGTCGCAAGGTTAAAAAACTATATATTTTCTGAAAGACCTATTCAAGTCATCCAATAGAGTATCAAAAATATTAGCCCCAAACTCTTGCAAAGGCCATTTGATGTCATCTGAAAAGTACAGAAATTGAAAAAAAATTGTTGATTTTGTCAATGAGAAAAAATCGGAGAAAAATCGGAAAAGCGTTCATATCTTTGCCAATTATGAACATATTACTCTGAAATGTTTCATAAATGTTCTTTTATTCATGTTCTATGGATGTCTATAGATTGCTAGGGTGAGTTTTGAAGTTGGAATATACTTTTTTTTAACTAAACGCTTTTTATACCCTTGGTTTTGAACGAAAATTTTAGATTGACCTTGACCTCGTTTGCTTAAAGAATATTTTTATTGTAAAACATCCTCTTCCTTCGACACTCTAAACCTCAAGGGTTTCCTTAATTAGGGATCACGGACCCTCCTAACTATTGAGATATTTTAATCTCAAAATACCACCTCGACCGTAACAGCCCCAATCAAGGACTTTTTCATAAAAAATGAGATGTTGTTGTTTTGTCAAACTTTCAGGGGCCATAACTTCGTAAAAAAATATAGCGGATACCATCAACGTGTTCGTAATCAATTTGTCATTCGAATGGTACCTTCAAATAAAACCCAAGTCATCTACAAGTTGAACAACATCTAATTCCGTGGTTCTACACCACATTTTACAACTTTAAGTTCTGACGTTAGGATATCCAAATCTACTCAGTTTTTCTTGGTAATTTTTTTTTTTTGGTAGGGTTTATCCTCCCTGGGGCACCTAGGGGCACTCGTAACAATCTGTAACTCGTGTTATTCTGATCTCGGAACCTTCAAAGAAGCTTAACCCAGGACCAAATATCATAAAATTTTCAACATTCTCAACTTTTTTAGTGAAGCCCGGATTGAACCCTAAGGAACCCCTATAGGCCCTATATACCATTCCTAGGTTAAAGCCCTAAACCCAGGTTAAAAGCGTGTGACTATGCCCTTCTATAAAAATGAAATTATGATATTGTCCTTATGACCCTTATTTGGCTCTCAGAATTATGAAGTAAGATATACCTATTTGAAATTGATTAAAAAACAACTTCTAACCTGTGGAATAAAGTCGTGAAATGTTTATGTAATGTTCAAATCTCTGCCACAATCATTCCTTGACAAAACTTGTTTATTTTGATATACATATATGATATAATGAATTTTTTTTTAAGTAAACTTTGTTACAACAGTATGCAGCTAACTCTAACAGACTGATCAGAATAACGTCACGAGCATTATCATACCCGTGCACGCAATATTTGAACCCGTGCACACAGGCCATTTTATGTTCGAATTTTGCATGTTTGGTCTCGTTTAAAAGGTCTCGATGAGCTCTATAAACTAACGCTGAGTTTTGAAATTTCGCTTAAAATGACCACCGTGGCACGTGCGCGAAATTAAAAAAATATCGTTGGAGCAAAATTCTTTTTTTTTTGAAATGTAGATCTCATCAAAATAACACGAGTATCTTCTTTGTGTTTTAGAAAATACCATACACTTTTATAGATAGTTACGTTAAACTCTCCGTTATTCAATACACTGCCCAATGCTTATTATACATGATGAGCTTAGCATCTGTATTTTATGTTATTTTGTAGATAATCATGTGTCCAACTATTTGAAAACGCGAATTCAATTGCATATTTGATTAGAAACCCGTGCCGAGGAGTCCAATGACCTAATCCTTAGCACTTTTCTTGAAGAAATGGAGCTCCAACAATCATATAGCTCGGATCAAAAATTGGTAACACGGGCCAGAAAATGAGAGGCACGTGCATTGCGTTCATTTTCAGATATATTATTGAACACTTGATTCTAAGCAACTTTTGTTCTTATAGTGATCCGCTATCCGTCTTTGTTCAGTCAGAAACGGCCCGTACCAACAATAGCAACTCCCAAAAATGTTGCAATTTGGATACCATGTTCAAACCCCGGTACCGAGCTCATTCTCGAGACGTTTTTAACCAAAACATAGGGTTCGACAGGTATTGAGTTTTCTTGAGGAAGGTATAATTATTTTGTTTAATATATGGCCGCCAGGTTCGCCAGCGGGCCTCGAACTTAGACTATGTTGTAGCACGTGCTGTGAATTTAGCGACACGTGCATTAGGTTCATGTTTATATATGATGTGTACATTATGATTCTTAGCAACTTTTGTTCTTAGAGTGGTAAGCTTTCTGTCTCCGTTTAGTCAGCAACGCATCCCGTGCTGAAAATATTATCCTGGTCGAAACATGTTAATTCACTACAACTTTCATATAATACGTAAATACATTAAGTCAACACGTCTCATTTTGGGCAAAATGACAATGTGATCCCTGTGGAAAAATGTTAATCAACTACAACCTCCATAATATCCGTTAATAAATCATTCGGTCAACATGTCTCATTTCTGGCAGAATGACAATGTTATCACAGTGGAAACATGTTAAGTCACTACAACCTTCATATAATACGTTAAAACAACATTACGTCAACACGTCTTATTTCGGGCAGAAAGAGAATATTATCACAGTAGAAACATGTTAAGTCACTACAAACTTCATAGAAAACGTAAATAAAACATTAGATCAAGATGCGTCATTTCGGAAAGAAATGACTATGTTATCACGGTGAATACATGTTAATTCATTGCAATCTTTGTATGTTACATAATATTATCTCGGGGTAAGTACAAAATTCATAAGTTGCGGAAATACATTATGTCAATCTCATTTTGGGCAGAATGAAAATATTTTCCTGGTCGAAAAATGATAATTAACTACAACAATCATATATTTCGTAAATTTGACATTATGGCAACATGTCTCATTGAGGACAGAATGACAATGTAGTCCTTAATTCGTTACAGCTTTCATATAATACCTAGATACAGCATTAGGTCAACGTGAATGACACTGTTATCGTTGTGGAAACATGATAATTCACTACAACCTTCATATATTTCGTAACCATAACATTAGGTAGACATGCCTCATTTAGGGCAGAATGGCAATATCAAAATGTTTATTCACATCAACATTCATATAATACGAAATTCAACATAAGGTCAACATGTGTCATTTCGGGCATATAGTACGTAAATACAACATAAGTCAATATATCTCATTTTGGGCAGGATGTCAATGTTATCCTGGTGAAAACATGTTTATTCACTTAAACCTTCAATAGAAACATGTTAAGAGACTACAAACTTCATACAAAACGTAAATACAACATTATGTCAACATGTCTCATTTCTGGCAGAATGGCCATGTTATCGCAGTAGAAACATGTTAATTCACTAAAACCTTCATATAATACATAATAACAACATTCGGTCAACATGTCTCATTTCGGGCAGAATGGCTATGTTATCACAGTAAAAACATGTTAATTCACAATAACCTTCATATAATACATAAAAACAACTTTAGGTCAACGCGTGTCATTTCCGGCAGAATGACAATATTATTACAGTAGAAACATGTTTATTTACTACAACCTTCATATATTACATAAAAATAACATTAGGTCAAAATGTCTCATTTCGGGCAAAACGGCTATGTTATCACCGTAGAAACATGTTTATTCACTACAACCTTCATATAATACAAAATAACAACATTAGGTCAACGTGTCTTATTTCGGGCAGAATGGCTTTGTTATCACAGTAGAAACATGTTAATTCATTACAACCTTTATATAATACATAATAAATATATTATGTCAACAGGTCTCATTTCCGGCAGAATGGCTATGTTATCACAGTAGAAACATGTTAATTCACTACTACCTTCATATAATACATAATAACAACATTTGGTCAACGCGTTTCGTTTCGGGCAGAATGGCTATGTTATCACAGTAGAAACATGTAAATTCATTACAACCTTCATATAATACATAATAATAACATTAGGTAAACGTGTCTCATTTCTGGCAGAAAAGCCATGTTATCACAGTAGAAACATGTTAATTAACTACAACCTTCATATAATACATAATAACAACATTAGGTCAACATGTCTCATTTCGGGCAGAATGGCTATGTTATCACAGTAGAAACATGTTAATTCACTACAACCTTCATATAATACATAATAACAACTTTAGGTCAACGCGTGTCATTTCCGGCAGAATGACAATATTATTACAGTAGAAACATGTTTATTCACTACAACCTTCATATATTACATAAAAATAACATTAGGTCAAAATGTCTCATTTCGGGCAAAACGGCTATGTTATCACCGTAGAAACATGTTTATTCACTACAACCTTCATATAATACAAAGTAACAACATTAGGTCAACGCGTGTCATTTCCGGCAGAATGACAATATTATTACAGTAGAAACATGTTTATTCACTACAACCTTCATATATTACATAAAAATAACATTAGGTCAAAATGTCTCATTTCGGGCAAAACGGCTATGTTATCACCGTAGAAACATGTTTATTCACTACAACCTTCATATAATACAAAGTAACAACATTAGGTCAACGTGTCTTATTTCGGGCAGAATGGCTTTGTTATCACAGTAGAAACATGTTAATTCATTACAACCTTTATATAATACATAATAAGTATATTATGTCAACAGGTCTCATTTCTGGCAGAATGGCTATGTTATCACAGTAGAAACATGTTAATTAACTGCTACCTTCATATAATACATAATAACAACATTTGGTCAACGCGTTTCGTTTCGGGCAGAATGGCTATGTTATCACAGTAGAAACATGTAAATTCATTACAACCTTCATATAATACATAATAATAACATTAGGTAAACGTGTCTCATTTCTGGCAGAAAAGCCATGTTATCACAGTAGAAGCATGTTAATTAACTACAACCTTCATATAATACATAATAACAACATTAGGTCAACATGTCTCATTTCGGGCAGAATGGCTATGTTATCACAGTAGAAACATGTTAATTCACTACAACCTTAATATAATACACCTAATAACAACATTAGGTCAACTTGTCTCATTTCGGCAGAATGACAATATTATTACAGTGTAAACTTGTTCATTCACTACAACTTTCACATAATACATAATAACAACATTAGGTCAACGTGTCTCATTTCTGGCAGAATGGCTATGTTATCACCGTAGAGACATGTTAATTCACTACAACCTTCATATAATACATAATAACAACATTAGGTCAACATGTCTCATTTCGGGCAGAATGGCTATGTTATCACAGTAAAAACATGTTAATTCACTATAACCTTCATATAATACATAAAAACATCTTTAGGTCAACGCGTGTCATTTCCGGCAGAATGACAATATTATTACAGTAGAAACATGTTTATTCACTACAACCTTCATATAATACATAATAACAACATTAGGTCAACGTGTCTCATTTCTGGCAGAATGGCTATGTTATCACCGTAGAAACATATTAACTCAATACAATCTTCATATAATACACCTAATAACAACATTAGGTCAACTTGTCTCATTTCCGGCAGAATGACAATATTATTACAGTTGAAACGTGTTCATTCGCTAAAACATTCATATAATACATAATAGCAACATTAGGTCAACACGTCTCATTTCGGGCAGAATGGCTATGTTATCACAGTAGAAACATGTTAATTCACTACAACCTTCATATAATACATAATAACAACATAAGGTCAACACGTCTCATTTCGGGCAGAATGGCTATGTTATCACAGTAGAAACATGTTAATTCAATACAACCTTCATATAATACATAAAAACAATATAAGGTCAACTTGTCTCATTTCCAGCAGAATACCAATGTTATTACAGTGGAAAAATATTAATTCACTACAACCTTCATGTAATATGTGAATACAGCATTAGGTCAACGCGTCTCATTTCTGGCAGAATGGCTATGTTATCACAGTAGAAACATATTAATTCACTACAACCTTCATATAATACATAATAACAACATTATGTCAACATGTCTCATTTCGCGCAGAATGGCTACGTTATCACAGTAGAAACATATTAATTAGCTACAACTTTCATATAATATATAATAACAACATTAGGTCAACATGTCTCATTTCGGGCAAACTGACATTGTTATCACAGAAGAAACATGTTAAGTCACTACAACCTTCGTATAATACGCAATTACAACATCGGGTCAACATGTCTCATTTCGGGCAGAAAGACAATGTTATCACAGTAGAAACATGTTAATTCACTACAACCTTCATATACAGACCCTAAACCGCTCAAGTACCCCAATTGCACGCAAACTGAGTGCACTCAGAGCGTAAGCGGAGCGCGAGCGTAGCGCAGACGGAGCGCGAACGGAGCGCAGATTGAGCGCAGACGGAGCGGACATGGACCGTAAGCAAACGCTGGATTTTGAATAATAAACGCACTCCTGAACGCATGAAATAGATCGAGTGCACTCAGACACGCTGAATGCACTCAGATACGCTGAGTGCACTCAGAAGCGCTGTATACGCTAGACACAGTAAGAAAACTGATAACAGAACTTTTCGTGCGCTACTGAGTGCACTCGTTCATTCGGATATACTCTTTTTTTATTATTTGATCGTGAAGTTGATACTTAAAATCGAGATAAAAATAAATTTTCTTTCAATTGAATATAAACCATGTAGTTAATATAAATGTTTTACTGTAAAACGCATGATAAAACTTATTTTGGTCAACAATTTATCAATTATAACATAAATATCAATATTTAGCTGATCAATACAATGATAATGTTTAAAACACCTATTATACAATAGACGACACATCATTGGTTATCTAAGGTTTCAAGGCTAATTTGCCGTGTTATTTCGATATAAATTAGTTATAGAACATACAAAACATGTACTTTATTTCGATTTAAGCGTATACTGCTCCAAATACAAAAATATCAAAGCATGCGTGAATCAAACAAAACATAGATATGCGTAAAATTATATGATTATGATTCTATTTGTTTGGGTATTTCGGCAAAATAAAAATTACCAATTTTCAATTTAATTTGGACTTTAGTTTTACATTTTCCCCAAACATAGTTACACTGAGTTTGTGCTTAGTTGTAAACAAATCTACGTAAACTGTTATATTGCAATTAAAGTGGAAACATTATACTCGTGCACATCTCATTAAAATAATAATAATAAATTAATTGTATTCTAAAATATAAAATGGGTCAGTAGTACAGCGGATAGGGTGCTGGCTTCAGACGGCAGAGGTCGCGAGTTTGACCCAGGCTTTACCCGACCTCTCGAAACACAATTCAGTACCAGATCTAATAAGGGAATGCACTGGAGAAAGATATGCATAAGCTCCGAGCTTACTTGACAATCAAGCTAAATTAAATTAATGTAAAATAAATGTATGTATGCCAAATTAAGAAGACAGACCGAAATAACACATTAGACATAGGAAATAAAACCTAGCAAACGTAAATTTCTAGGTGACCTTTTTGAGGTTGTGATTTTATATTGACTAAAGAACAGCTTTTGATCATGAGGAAGGTTTAAATAAACAAAAACGAACATGTATTCACTGCCTATAAAATAGTAAATATATTGTTTTCCCGCTTTCCTACAAAATCGATACGCCTGATCACGTGCACGTAAGCACGTAACAATTAAGCCACTATAAATGTTGTGAAAGGGGCAACAAGTAAGAAATGACAACAATAATAAAAATAATAATAATAATAATGATAATAAAGAAGAAAAAATACTCAGATAATAATAATATGATAATATAATAATAAAGTAATATAGCAATAATAACAATAATATTAGTAATAATAGTAATAAATAATAATAAAATATACAATAGATATTAATAATAATGATGATAATAATAAAATTATAAAAAATCTGCATATTTAAGTATTGATTTTGACTATATATTTCTTATCCAATCACATGCCGCGGGTTAAATAAAGATTCATTCATCTTGCACAAATTATAATCAAAATGAAAATTACACACCGGCAGGGTTCGTTGTGATCAATGGACCGATAAATCACCAATTAACTATTTATTGACACACATGTGGTTCTCATCATGCGTATCTGTTTTGATGATTGCCATGCAACTCTGCCTTCATTATAGTAATTTAATTGTTATATTAATTGTGAACGACTGACCAGATGCACATACGCACGTATCCAATATAAAAGCTGTAAACAAATCAATAAGTCAATATGTATATTATAATAATAGCTCCAATGATAATAATATTTCAAAAAAAATAAAACAAATAATGAAAGTAAAAAATAATACAAATAAAATACTACATTTTTACAAGGAATTATTTAAACACATGTCTTTAATTTTTATTAGTTTTAAAATTGTAGGATTGTTTTATTTTGTAAATTAACAATTCTGATCTGTTTTTATACGAAATCGCTATGGCAGCTGTGGTAAAATGACAGCCCTGAATACACATCCCTTTATACGTGTATGTCACACTTTCTACCATTCACTCAGAGCTGGCGTGGGGTTTTCGGTTCGTTAATTTAATGATATTAACATCATAATATTTACATACTAAAGCGTTCTGAAACTTCGAATAACCAATATCTTAAATATTTTTTTTATTTGCTGGCAGTTTTTCTTTCTTATTTTTTTCTTTTTAATCACATAATGTTGGCTCAATTAAAATTCATCCATCTGGCACGAATTACAATCAAAATGAAATCATACATATCTTCCGTGGTCAATAGACCGATAAGTCACCGCTTTAGCATATAACCTAATTGACACGGCTCTCACTGGCATGTGACAGAACGTAATTAACACCACGGTTGTGTTGCTGCGTGTCATATAATTAGTGGTATAGCACAGTGGGTGTAGTTTCAAACAAGTTAAATATAGTTTGTCATTTTAAATAATATATTAACAAAAAGCATACTATCAGTAAAATAATAATTTGAGAAACCCACTGAAAAAAGTTTATTGCAAGTATATTTATATACATAATGATAACGAAAATGATTATAAAAAACTTAAAATATCAGAATATCTTTTTTTAAGTTTAGTGAAGCCACATTTGGACCCAAATCGAGAAAAAACACTACAAGATTATTATTTTTCAAAAATCATTGATTATAATGTCGAATTGCATCGCACAGATTATAATAACTTTTTCATCACCCATGCAGTACATATTATTGATTATAAAGCTTATTTTAGTTTGAACATTAACAAAACCAGTGATATATCCACATGTTGTTAAGTCACTGCTTACACTGAGCAGATTTATGGATTATCATAAGGCCAATGAGGTATCAACAGTATGGAATTATTAATTAAATTTAATTATAAATAACAATTTATTTAGTTTATGTTGATGTATATGTAAATTTTGTGGACAAACTTTATTGCTTTCCTGTAACAAACAGCTTACGGTATATCAAAGAAGATACTGACGCAAACAAACGTCGGTGTCTGGATAACAGAAGCCGGTATAACGTGCGATATTCTTTGATCACCAAGACCACTGATCACATATCAAAACATAGACACTTCCGTTTAACATGCCTACTATCGATACTTGTTCAACCTATCGCCCAGCGGGTGTTATAATCTGTAAACAAACAATCGGATTATGAATTAATTTACCTTGACTAAAATCCCATGGATACATTTAATTGCTCCATTGGAACAGATTAAATTAAAAAGTCAATATAGAATCAGTTTAAAGAGTTGAGATGTTGCGATTGGCTATGGGCCGGAAACCGAACTGAGCGAACTGAACGTTGAGTGAACGCTGAACGAAGCGAACGCTAAGAGGAGTATTAAATACAGCACTTAGCTATACAGCGCTCGTGAGCGAATACTTGCGTTTGTGAGTGCATTAAATTAACCGCGTTTAATCGAGTGCACGCAAACGGAGCGCGAACGGAGCGCGAAATAAGCGCGAACGGAGCGCGAACGGAGTGCAAACTGAGCGCAAACGGAGTGCAATTATGGGGTACTTGAGCGGTTTAGGGTCTGTAATAGACCTAATAACAACATTAAGTCAACTTGTCTCATTTCCGGCAGAATGACAATATTATTATAGTGGAGACTTGTTCATTCACTACAACCTTCATATAATACGTTAATGCAACTTTAGGTCAACACTTCTCATTTCGGGCAAAATGACAATGTTATCCCGGTAAAAATATGTTAATCAACTACAACCTCTATATTATCCATTAAGGAAACATTACGTCAACATGTCTCATTTCGGGCAAAATGACAATGTTATCACAGTAGAAACATGTTAAGTCACTACAACAATCAAATAATATAAAATTACAACATCAGGTCAACATGTCTCATTTTGGGCAGAATGACAATGTTATCACAGTAGAAACATGTTAATTCACTACAATCTTCATATAATACATAATAACAACATTAGGTCAATTTGTCTCATTTCCGGCAGAATGACAACATAATTACAGTGGATACTTGTTAATTCACTACAACTTTCATATAATACGTTAATACAACATAAGGTCAACAAATCTCATCTTGGGCAGAATGACAATGCTATCCCGGTAGAAATATGTTAATCAACTACAACCTCTATATTATCCGTTAATGAAACATTACGTCAACATGTATCATTTCGGGCAGAATGACAATGTTATCACAGTAGAAACATGTTAAGTCACTACAACAATCAAATAATATAAAAATACAACATCAAGTCAACATGTCTCATTTTGGGCAGAATGACAATGTTATCACAGTAGAAACATGTTTATTCACTACAACCTTCATATAATACGTAAATACATCATAAGGTCAACACGTCTCATTTCGAGCAGAATGGCAATGTTATCCCAGAAGAAACACATCAATTGACTACAACTTTCATATAATATGTAAACACAACATAGGTCATCATGACTCATTTCGGGCAGAATGGCAGTGTTATTACAGTAGAAACATGTTAATTCACTACAGCTATCATATAATACGTAAATAGAACATTAAGTCAACACGTCTCATTCCGGGCAGAATGACAATGTTCTCACAATAGAAACCAGTTAATTCACTACAATCTTCATATAATAAGTAAACACAACATTAGGTCAACACGTGTCATTTCGAGCAGAATGGCAATGTTATCCTGGCGAAAAAATGTTAAATCACTACAATAATCATATAATACGTAAGTACAACATAAGGTCAATATATCTCATTGCGGGCAGGATTACAATGTTGTTCTAATTTTTAGCAGAATGACAATGCTATCGGTGTGGAAACATGTGTATTCACTACAACCTTCATACAGAATGACAATGCTATCCCAGATGAAATATATTAATTCACACCAACCTTCATATTTTACGTAAATTCAACATAAGTCAACATGACTCGTTTTGGGCAGAATGATAATGTTATCCTGGCGGAGACATGTTAATTCACTACAACCTCCATACTATACGTTAATAAAACATTAGGTAACATGTCTCATTTCGGGCAGAAAGCCAATGTTATCCCGGTCACTAAGTCACTACAACCGTCATATAAAACGTAAGTACAACATAATATGTTAATAAACTACAAGCTTCATATAATATGTAATTACACCATTAGGTCAACATGTCTCATTTTGGACAGAATGACAATGTTAACACAGTGGAAACATGTAAAGTCACTATAACCTTCGTATGATACGTAATAACAGCATTTGATCAACATGTCTCATTTCGGGCAAAATGATGTTATTACAGTGGAAACATGTTAATTCACTATAACCTTCAATTATCACATAAAAACAGCATCAGTTCAACATTTCTCATTTCGGGCAAAATGATGTTATTACGGTGGAAACATATTAATTCACTATAACCTTCAATTATCACATAAAAACAGCATCAGTTCAACATGTCTCATTTTGGGCAAAATGACAATGTTAACACAGTGGAAACATTTTAAGTCACATCTAACCTTAGTATGATACGTAATAACAACAATTGGTCAACATGTCTCATTTCGGGCAAAATGATGTTATTACAGTGGAAACATGTTAATTCACTACAACCTTCAATTATCACATAAAAACAGCATCAGTTAAACATTTTTCATTTCCGGCAGAATGACAATGTTAACACAGTGGAAACATTTTAAGTCACTATAACCTTAGTATGATACGTAATAACAACATTTGGTCAACATGTCTCATTTCGGTCAGAATGGCAATGTTAACACAGTGGAAACATATTAAGTCACTATAACCTTAGTATGATACGAAATAACAGCATTTGGTCAACATGTCTCATTTCGGGCAAAATGACAATGTTATTACAGTGCAAACAGGTTAAGTCACTATAACCTTAGTATGATACGTAATAACAACATTTGGTCAACATGTCTCATTTCGGGCAAAATGATGTTATTACAGTGAAAACAGGTTAATTCACTATAACCTTCAATTATCAAATAAAAACAGCATCAGTTCAACATGTCTCATTTTGGGCAGAATGGCAATGTTAACACAGTGGAAACATTTTAAGTCACTATAACCTTAGTATGATACGTAATAACAACATTTGGTCAACATGTCTCATTTCGGGCAAAATGATGTTATTACAGTGAAAACAGGTTAATTCACTATAATCTTCAATTATCAAATAAAAACAGCATCAGTTCAACATGTCTCATTGCGGGCAGAATGACAATGTTAACACAGTGGAAACATTTTAAGTCACTATAACCTTCAATTATCACATAAAATTAGCATCAGTTCAACATTTCTCATTTCGGGCAGAATGACAATGTTAACACAGTGGAAACATTTTAATTCACTATAACCTTCAATTATCACATAAAAACAGCATCAGTTCAACATGTGTCATTTCGGGCAGAATGATGTTATTACAGTGGAAACATGTTAATTCACTATAACCTTCAATTATCACATAAAAACAGCATCAGTTCAACATGTCTCATTTTGGGCAGAATGACAATGTTAACACAGTGAAAACATTTTAAGTTACTATAACCTTAGTATGATACGTAATAACATCATTTGGTCAACATGTCTCTTTTCTGGCAAAATGATGTTAATACAGTGGAAACATGTTAATTCACTATAACCTTCAATTATCACATAAAAACAGCATCAGTTCAACATGTCTCATTTCGGGCAAAATGAAAATGTTAGCACAGTGGAAACATTTTAATTCACTATAACCTTCGTATGATACGTAATAACAACATTTGGTCAACATGTCTCATTTCGGGCAAAATGATGTGATTACAGTGGAAACATGTTAATTCACTATAACCTTCAATAATCACATCAAAACAGCTTCAATTCAACATGTCTCATTTCGGGCAAAATGATGTTATTACAGTGGAAACATTTTAAGTCACTATAACTTTAGTATGATACGTAATAACATCATTTGGTCAACATGTCTCATTTCGGGCAAAACAACAATGTTAACACAGTGGAAACATGTTAAGTCACTATAACCTTAGTATGATAAGTAATAACAACATTTGGTCAACATGTCTCATTTCGGGCAGAATGATGTTATTACAGTGGAAACATGTTAATTCACTATAACCTTCAATTATCACATAACAACAGCTTCAGTTTAACATGTCTCATTTCGGGCAGAATGATGTTATTACAGTGGAAACATGTTAATTCACTATAACCTTCAATTATCACATAAAAACAGCTTCAGTTCAACATGTCTCATTTCGGGCAGAATGATGTTATTACAGTGGAAACATGTTAATTCACATTAACCTTCTATTATCACATAAAAACAGCTACAGTTCAACATGTCTCATTTCGGGCAGAATGATGTTATTACAGTGGAAACATGTTAATTCACTATAACCTTCAATTATCACATAAAAACAGCTTCAGTTCAACATGTCTCATTTCAGGCAGAATGATGTTATTAAAGTGGAAACATGTTAATTCACTATAACCTTCAATTATCACATAAAAATAGCTTCAGTTCAACATGTCTCATTTCGGGCAGAATGATGTGATTACAGTGGAAACATGTTAATTCACTATAACCTTCAATTATCACATAAAAACAGCTTCAGTTCAACATTTCTCATTTCGGGCAGAATGACAATGTTAACACAGTGGAAACATTTTAAGTCACTATAACCTTAGTATGATACGTAATAACAACATTTGGTCAACATGTCTCATTTCGGGCAAAATGATGTTATTACAGTGGAAACATGTTAATTCACTATAACCTTCAATTTTCACAGAAAAACAGCTTCAATTCAATATGTCTCATTTCGGGCAAAATGATGTTATTACAGTGGAAACATTTTAAGTCACTATAACTTTAGTATGATACGTAATAACATCATTTGGTCAACATGTCTCATTTCGGGCAAAACGACAATGTTAACACAGTGGAAACATGTTAAATCACTATAACCTTAGTATGATAAGTAATAACAACATTTGGTCAACATGTCTCATTTCGGGCAGAATGATGTTATTACAGTGGAAACATGTTAATTCACTATAACCTTCAATTATCACATAACAACAGCTTCAGTTCAACATGTCTCATTTCGGGCAGAATGATGTTATTACAGTGGAAACATGTTAATTCACATTAACCTTCAATTATCACATAAAATCAGCTTCAGTTCAACATGTCTCATTTCGGGCAGAATGATGTTATTACAGTGGAAACATGTTAATTCACTATAACCTTCAATTATCACATAAAAACAGCTTCAGTTCAACATGTCTCATTTCGGGCAGAATGATGTTATTAAAGTGGAAACATGTTAATTCACTATAACCTTCAATAATCACATAAAAACAGCTTCAGTTCAACATGTCTCATTTCGGGCAGAATGATGTTATTTCAGTGGAAACATGTTAATTCACTATAACCTTCAATTATCACATAAAAACAGCTTCAGTTCAACATTTCTCATTTGGGGCAGAATGACAATGTTAACACAGTGGAAACATTTTAAGTCACTATAACCTTAGTATGATACGTAATGACAACATTTGGTCAACATGTCTCATTTCGGGCAAAATGATGTTATTACAGTGGAAACATGTTAATTCACTATAACTTTCAATTATCACATAAAAACAGCATCAGTTCAACATGTCTCATTTCGGGCAGAATGATGTTATTACAGTGGAAACATGTTAATTCACTATAACCTTCAATTATCACATAAAAACAGCTTCAGTTCAACATGTCTCATTTTGGGCAAAATGACAATGTTAACACAGTGGAAACATGTTAATTCATTATAACCTTCAATTATCACATAAAAACAGCATCAGTTCAACATGTCTCATTTCGGGCAAAATGATGTTATTACAGTGGAAACATGTTAATTCACTATAACCTTTAATTATCACATAAAAACAGCATCAGATCAACATGTCTCATTTCGGGCAGAATGATGTTATTATAGTGGAAACATGTTAATTCACTATAACCTTCAATTATCACATAAAAACAGCATCAGTTCAACATGTCTCATTTCGGGCAAAATGAAAATGTTAACACAGTGGAAACATTTTAATTCACTATAACCTTCAATTATCACATAAAAACAGCATCAGATCAACATGTCTCATTACGGTCAAAATGATGTTATTACAGTGGAAACATGTTAATTCACTGTAACCTTCAATTATCACATAAAAACAGCATTAGTTCAACATGTCTCATTTCGGGCAAAATGACAATGTTAACACAGTGGAAACATTTTAATTCACTATAACCTTCGTATGATGCGTAATAAAAACATTTGGTCAACATGTCTCATTACGGTCAAAATGAATTTATTACAGTGGAAACATGTTAATTCACTGTAACCTTCAATTATCACATAAAAACAGCATCAGTTCAACATGTCTCATTTCGGGCAAAATGACAATGTTAACACAGTGGAAACATGTTAAGTCACTATAACCTTAGTATGATACGTAATAACAACATTTGGTCAACATGTTTCATTTCGGGCAAAGTGATGTTATTACAGTGGAAACATGTTAATTCACTATAACCTTCAATTATCAAATAAAAACAGCATCAGATCAACATGTCTCATTTCGGGCAGAATGATGTTATTACAGTGGAAACATGTTAATTCACTATAACCTTCAATTATCACATAAAAACAGCATCAGTTCAACATGTCTCATTTCGGGCAAAATGAAAATGTTAACACAGTGGAAACATTTTAATTCACTATAACCTTCAATTATCACATAAAAACAGCATCAGATCAACATGTCTCATTACGGTCAAAATGATGTTATTACAGTGGAAACATGTTAATTCACTGTAACCTTCAATTATCACATAAAAACAGCATCAGTTCAACATGTCTCATTTCGGGCAGAATGATGTTATTACAGTGGAAACATGTTAATTCACTATAACCTTCAATTATCACATAAAAACAGCTTCAGTTCAACATGTCTCATTTTGGGCAAAATGACAATGTTAACACAGTGGAAACATGTTAGTTCATTATAACCTTCAATTATCACATAAAAACAGCTTCAGTTCAACATGTCTCATTTCGGGCAGAATGATGTTATTAAAGTGGAAACATGTTAATTCACTATAACCTTCAATAATCACATAAAAACAGCTTCAGTTCAACATGTCTCATTTCGGGCAGAATGATGTTATTTCAGTGGAAACATGTTAATTCACTATAGCCTTCAATTATCACATAAACCGGCTTCAGTTCAACATTTCTCATTTTGGGCAGAATGACAATGTTAACACAGTGGAAACATTTTAAGTCACTATAACCTTAGTATGATACGTAATAACAACATTTGGTCAACATGTCTCATTTCGGGCAAAATGATGTTATTACAGTGGAAACATGTTAATTCACTATAACTTTCAATTATCACATAAAAACAGCATCAGTTCAACATGTCTCATTTCGGGCAGAATGATGTTATTACAGTGGAAACATGTTAATTCACTATAACCTTCAATTATCACATAAAAACAGCTTCAGTTCAACATGTCTCATTTTGGGCAAAATGACAATGTTAACACAGTGGAAACATGTTAATTCATTATAACCTTCAATTATCACATAAAAACAGCATCAGTTCAACATGTCTCATTTCGGGCAAAATGATGTTATTACAGTGGAAACATGTTAATTCACTATAACCTTTAATTATCACATAAAAACAGCATCAGATCAACATGTCTCATTTCGGGCAGAATGATGTTATTATAGTGGAAACATGTTAATTCTCTATAACCTTCAATTATCACATAAAAACAGCATCAGTTCATCATGTCTCATTTCGGGCAAAATGAAAATGTTAACACAGTGGAAACATTTTAATTCACTATAACCTTAGTATGATACGTAATAACATCATTTGGTCAACATGTCTCCTTTTGGGCAGAATGACAATGTTAACACAGTGGGAACATGTTAATTCACTATAACCTTCAATTATCACATAAAAACAGCATGAGTTCAACATGTCTCATTTCGGGCAAAACGACAATGTTAACACAGTGAAAACATTTTAAGTCACTATAACCTTCAATTATCACATAAAAACAGCATCAGTTCAACATGTCTCATTTCGGGCAAAACGACAATGTTAACACAGTGGAAACATTTCAAGTCACTATAACCTTCAATTATCACATAAAAACAGCATCAGTTCAACATGTCTCATTTCGGGCAAAATGACAATGTTATATTGGATGAAACGTTTATTCACTATATCTTTTATATAATATGTAAATACAACATAAACTGAACGTGTCTCTTTTAGGGCAGGTGATTAAAACACCAATCTTTTTTCTTAGAATAGTCAAGCTCAAAATGGTAGAGAAAATATGACTGTTTATGTACAAGTGGTTGCTTAATAAAGGGGACCGCTAACACAGGTTTGTTAAATTGAAATGTCTTTGATATTGTAAACAAATAGGCATTGTGGTATATGAATATACAGTCTTTAAATTCTGGTTGGTAAATAAAGACAATATAGTGGCAAATTATTGAGATAGCCAGTGATTTGCTTCATCTATGACATTTATATTAGATAGACCAATAAAATGGAGTTTTTACTTAGTAAACTTGGAAAGAGTGTCAATATCCCCACCAGGACTTGAACCTGGACTTCTTTTCATACAGAAAAGTGTGCTAGCTTACACTACAGACTGAGAGATATACCCAAACACAACAAACCAGGTCTACATTATATTAGATAGCCAGCTGATAACAGACAATGCACCATCACATTTATATAAGCCTTTCTGGCCTTAGGTCAGTAAAGATAAAAAAAAAATCGTTCTGACACATACCTATATAAGGTGGTTAGTTAGGTCATTTTATTTTTAATTGAATCATCATATTTTTTATACCAACAGTATGATGACTATGAATCAACAGAGAAAGCACATGCAATGCCCTAGTATATTTGAAATGAAGCATATAATATATATCTGTGTGTTTTCACTGTCGCTAAATATGTTGCTATGTTGTCAACCGGAGCATCACTCGCTATCTCAATAATCTGCAACTATGTTGTCAACCAATGCATCACTAGTTATCTCAATAATTCAATAATTCAACTGTATGTTGTTAACCAGTGCATCACTACCTATCTCAATAATTTGCTACTATGTTGTCAACTTGTGCATCACTAGCTATCTCAATAATTCGCCAGTATGTTGTCAACCAGTGAATCACTAGTCATCTCAATATTTTGCCACTATATTGTCAACAAGTGCATCACTGGCTATCTCAATAATTTGCCACTTTATTGTCAACAAGTGCACCACTTGTTATCTCAATAATTTGCCACTATGTTGTCAACAAGTGCATCACTAGCTATCTCAATAATTTGCCACTATGTTGTCAACCAGTGCATCACTAGCTATCTCAATGATTTGCAAGTATGTTGTCAACCAGTGCATCACTAGCTATCTCAATATTTGCCACTATGTTGTCAACCGGTGCATTACTAGCTATCTCAATAATTTTCAACTATATTGTCAACAGGTGCATCACTGGCTATCTCAATAATTCGCCAGTATGTTGTCAACCAATGCATCACTAGCTATCTCAATAATTTACCAGTATGTTGTCAACCAGTGCATCACTAGCTATTTCAATTATTTGCCAGTATGTTGTCAGCCAGTGCATCACTGGCTATCTCAATAATCTGCCACTAGGTTGTCAACTGGTACATCACTAGTTATCGCAATTATTTGTTGTTTGTTGTCAACCAGTGCATCATTTGCAATCTCAATAATTTGTCAATATGTTGTCAATCTGTGATCAATAGCTATCTCATTAATCTACCACTATGTTGTCAAACGGTGCATAACTAGTTATCTCAATTATCTACTGTATGTTGTCAACTGGTGCATCTCTAGCTATCTCAATTATATGCTGTATGTTGTCAACCGATGCATCACTTGCTATCTCAATTATCTGTTGTATGTTGTCAATCGGTGCATCACTAGCTATCTCAATTATCTGTTGTATGTTGTCAACCATTACATCGCTAGTTGTCTCAATAATCTGCCACTATGTTGTCAACCTGTGCATCACTAACTATCTCAACCTGTGCATCACTAGCTATCTCAATAATCTGTTGTATGTTGTCAACCATTGCATCGCTAGCTATCTCAATAATCTGCCACTATGTTGTCAACCGGTGCATCGCTAGCTATCTCAATAATCTGCCACTATGTTGTCAACCAGTGCATCACTAGCTATCTCAATTGTATGCCACTATGTTGTCAACCGGTGCATCGCTAGCTATCTCAATAATCTGCCACTATGTTGTGAACCGGTGCATCACTAGTTATTTCAATTATCTGTTGTATGTTGTCAACCATGTCATCGCTAGTTATCTCAATAATCTGCCTCTATGTTGTCGACCGGTGCATCACTAGCTATCTCAATAATCTGCCACTATGTTGTCAACCGGTGCATCACTAGTTATCTCAATTACCTGTTGAATGTTGTCAACCATTGCATCGCTAGCTATCTCAATAATCTGCCAGTATGTTGTCAACCGGTGCATCACTAGTTATATCATTTATCTGTTGTATGTTGTCAACCAGTGCATCGCTAGTTATCTCAATAATCTGCCACTATGTTGTCAACCATTACATCGCTAGCTATCTCAATAATCTGCCACTATGTTGTCAACCGCTGCATCACTAGTTATCTCAATTATCTGTTGTATGTTGTCAACCATTGCATCGCTAGCTATCTCAATTATCTGTTATATGATGTCAATTGGTACATCACTAGCTATCTCAATAATCTGCTGTATGTTGTCCACCAGTGCATCACTAGATATCTTAACAATCTGCAGTATGTTGTAAACTGATGCATTACTAGCTATCTCAATTATATGCCATTATGTTGTCAACCAGTGCATCAAAGCTATCTCAATTATCTGTCATATGTTGTCAATGGGGGCATTACTAGCTATTACAATAATCTGCTATATGTTGTTAACCAGTGCATCACTTGCTGTCACAATAATCTGCTATATGTTATCAACCAGTGCATCCTAGATATCTTAATTATCTGTAGTATGTTGTCAACTGGTGCATTACAAGCTATCTCAATAATATGCCACTATATTGTCAACCAGTGAATCACAAGCTATCTCAATAATCAGGGTTTTCAATAGGACTTAAAAGTGGAGAGCCATTTGACCCCTGACCCCAGAATCTGGAGAGTCAAAAATGAAATCTTGAGAGTCAATATGAATGGATGGTTTTACGCGTTAAATTGCAAAGCATCTCCAGATTTTGTGGTTGGGAGTAAATTTCTATGTGGTGTGGCATGTATTATATATAATATACGGTAAGAAATTAAATAAAACAATAGATAATCTTTTCTTAGTTTTATTTTTATTTTTTTCCTGTTTTAATATTTATAATGAATAATAATGAATACATATTATGGGCTGTTCCATCTAAACATACATCACACCCGTGGAAGGCAAAATAATAATATTCTAATATAAAAAGTGAGGGACCAATTTCAAAGTCCCTTCCATGGTTGGATTGCATGTTTAAATGGAACAAGCCTAACTACTGTATACTATCATTTTATTTTAAAAATCACACACGCAGCTTTAAAACATAAAATTCATATAAACATATATGCATAATCATAATCATTCATTAACATTGGTTATTCATAATAAAGACATGCACATATTGTCACTGCATTCCATTCAGATTATTTTTTTAGAGCTACAAAAAGACACAAGAATACTTTAGTCAGATCAATCTCCAAGTGGCAATAAATTACACTAGCCGATACAAAAAGACTGGGAAATATTCCAAAACACTCCGATGTGTAAACGGGAATTAAAAACCAGCGCATGCGCGATACGCTTCCTTATAAAACAAATGGCTGGCAGTTTGTTATGAAAAGTTTCCAAGCTATAACGAGTTTTCTGATGATCATTGTCGATTGACGAATGCTTTAATGATATTAACGCCGTTCAAAGTAAATAATTTAAGAATAAAATTAAAAAAAATAACTTTCTTTTGGACAGTTTTTCCAAGTTTATTTTTCAGCCAGAATCGCATTTGTTCTTTTATTTGCCCCGAATTTCAACTCGCCTTGTCTAAAATCATCTTGCATATTGTGAGTGCGGCAGTGCTTAGTCCAAACCCTGCTAATAATGATCAGTGATCACTTTGTGTCATACCATAAAATCATCCAAAAGTCTGATTATAAAATGTATCGAGAGAAAAAATGGTGTTCAGAAATGGTAATAAAATTGTTTGAGTCGGGGGGTTTTCGTGGGTTGGTCGCGCAACAGGAAACAAACAATTTTTTCAATATGGCCCAGTTTGGAAACAAGCAAGTATGTCTGTAATCGAATCAAATATTTATTCAATCAAGTTGTCTTTTAATTAACTCACTTGAGCCAATCATCGCCAATAATCGGCAATCCAATTATCTAATCAGATGGTCAAGATCATAGGTGACCTCAAATTATGTTTGTCAAATTACAACTCTATCTAGCTCAGCCTAGTTTATTTATATACCCGCTGTGATTGGCTGATCTATTTTCCCAGTTACTGTCAATTACGCGCGTGATATGAACACTACATCAGGAAGCTGTAGATTATGACAAAGGCGGCGATATTTGTCAAAATGTCCATGCATTGAACCGGTAGCAGTAAAACCAGGGGGATGTAACTCAATATGTTGTTGGACTGATGCTTCATCCAAACTTGCTGTGCGTCAAAAATACGCATCGTCCATAATTTCCACGCGTCAAAAACAGGTCAACTAGAAATCTCCCGCGTCAAAACCCGAGGGTACACGTCAAATGAAAACCCTGATAATCTGCAGTATATTGTCAACCGGTGCATCACTATCTGTCGCAAAAATCTGCCACATTGTCGTTGACCGGTGCATCACTAGCTGTCACAATAATCTGCCACTATGTTGTCAACCGGTGCATCACTGGCTATTTCATTAATCTGCCACTATGTTGTTAAACGGTGCATCTCTAGTTATCTCAATTATCTGTTTAATGTTGTCAACCAGTGCATCACTTGAAATCTCAATAATTTGCAGTATGTTGTCAACCAGTGCATCACTAGCTGTCGCCATATATCTGCCACTATGTTGTCAACTGGTGCATTACTAGCTATCTCAGTAATATGCAGTATATTGTCAACCGGTGCATCAGTAGCTGTCGAAATATATACCTGCCACTGTATTGTCAACTAGTGCATTACTAGCTATCTCAAAAATCTGCAGTATGTTGTCAACTGGTGCATCACTAGCTATCTCAATAATATGCAACTAAATTGTCAACCGGGGCATCACTTGCTATCTCAATAATCTGCAGTATATTGTCAACTGGTGCATCAGTATCTGTTGCAAAAATCTGCCACTATGTTTTTGACCTGTGCATCACTAGCTGTCACAATGATCTGCCACTATGTTGTCAACCGGTGGATTACTAGCTATCGCAATAATCTACCACTATGTTGTCAACTGGTATATCACTAGCTATCTCAATAATCTGTCACTGTTTTGACAACCAGTGCATCACTAGCTAATTAGCTATCTCAATAATCTGCCAGTATGTTGTCAACCATTGCATCACTAGCTATCTCTCTAATCTGCAGTATGTTGTCAATCAGTGCATCAATAGCTATCTCAATAATCTACCACTATGTTGTCAACTGGTGCATCATTAGCTATCTCAATAATCTGCAGTATGTTGTCAACTGGTGTATCACTAGCTATCTCAATTATCTGCAGTGTGTTGTCAACTGGTGCATCAATAGCTATCTCAATAATATGCCACTTTGATGTCAACTAGCGCATTTATAGATAAATAATTTGTAACTCACTATGTTGTTTTGTTATATAACAAAATTTTGTTGACAAAATCAAAGTGTTACTTCCGGTGAAAAACAAGATAGGTGGTCGCTACTTACCTTAATTCTTCAATAATGTCATTCCAAATGCCAAGAGCCTAAATTTTTGTTCAACCATGTAAAGAATGGCATCAATAATAAACAGTAATAAGGTTATTTAAGTGTTCTGAGTAATAAACAGTTGCCAAAATATAAACAAATGGCGATGCTACAGAAGTTGGAGCTTTGCGCATGTCTTCCCAGATTGTTGTTATACGGGCATTCGCGGTATTAGGTATATCGCAGTATTAGGTATACAAGGGATAAATACTGCAATACAAGAAATATTGCAATATAACGGGAAAACATTACTTTATATCGGCAAACAAATAACACACTCTGTACTTAACCAGGAACTTCAATCATTAAACTATAAAAAAGAGTGTATGTCTCTTTGTGGTACACCCAACATCACATCCCAACAAAGTCGAAAGTTCCATTTACAACAACGCGTTGCTTGCGATTTTTTAACATTGTCATTTCCTGTGATTTACAATTTGCTGATAATTATGTATTCTTCCCGCAGATAATAAACACACTTTTTTATATTCTAATGAACACTGCAGAATGATTTCTATTTCTACACATCGCCAGTCATTTAACAGGGTTTTGTTCTGATGATATCATAGTTTCCAACAATAAACATCTTGTGAAACTCCAATTTAGAGAGCGGTAACGGGTAGTTTTCAATTAATTAATTGCTAAATATGGTTTAATGCTACGATCGTTATCGTCACTCGTTACACCCCGATTTATGAACAGAATTGTGTATTTCATTTGTTTTTCATATAATTTATTATAAATACAACACCAATGCCATATTTATACAATGTCCACGTTTATAAGCGTATTGGTGCTAAAATATGTTTTACCTGTCCATAAATAGTCGACAAAGATTGGAATTGGTATCAATTTAGTCCATACCAATATAACTACTTTAAAATTACGCCATTGGCTAATAATTAAAAAAAAATAATGCCTTCGATTATAGGTTTATAAATCAAAATTGTATTATTTAAGTATTTTTTATTTACTCAAAAATATTTAGAAAGTACTGTCGACTTAACCATGTCTACATACACTTTTACCCCCCATCGACGCAACTACCGAAACGAGGGTATATATATATATATATATATATCAGTTGGATATATTCAATATACTTGACATCCTAAAGGGGAATTTAACAGAAACGATAGTAAGAACGAAGAAAGTAAGAATGGTCTAAGTTTATGAAACACAAACGTTGTATAACAGTAATTAAGTATGCTGTTTAACAGTAATGAAGTATGTTGACATAACCTTACAAGTCGCTTATATATTGTATAAGTTATGGCGACACCAGTATACGTTGTATAACAGTAATGAAGTATGTTGACATAACCTTCTATTACAAGTCGCTTATATATTGTATAAGGTATGGCGACACCAGTATACGTTGTTTAACAGTAATGAAGTGTGTTGACATAACCTTCTATTACAAGTCGCTTATATATTGTATAAGTTATGGCAACATCAGTATACGTTGTATAACAGTAATGAAGTATGTTGACATAACCTTCTATTACAAGTCGTTTATATATTGTATAAGTCATGACGACATCAGTATACGTTGTACAACAGTAATGAAGTATGTTGACATAACCTTCTATTACAAGTCGCTTATATATTGAATAAGTTATGGCGACTTCAGTATACGTTGTATAACAGTAATGAAGTATGTTGACATAACTTTCTATTACAAGTCGCCTATATATTGAATAAATAATGGCGACATCAGTATACGTTGTATAACAGTAATAAAGTATGTTGACATAACCTTCTATTACAAGTCGCTTATATATTGTATAAGGAATGGCGACATTAGTATTTGATATCTGGCTTAAACATTCAATCAGTGCCTTGTCCTGTCACCAATTTTGTCAACAAAGTCGTTGTCCTTTCGCCATTTATGTCATTATTGCCATGTCTTACCTTCTTTTTTGCATTGTCCTGCCACCAATTATGTCACTTTGTGCCTTGTCCTCTTATAAATTTTGTCAGTAAGTGCCTTGTCCTGCCACCAATTTCGTCAGTTAGTATCTTGTTCTGCCACCAATTTCGTCAGTTAGTAATTTGTCCTGCCACCAATTTCGTCAGTTAGTGTCTTGTCCTGTCACCATTTCTGTCACTTTGTGACTTGTCCTCTTATAAAAGTTATCAGTTAGTGCATTGTCCTGCCACCAATTGTATCAGTTAGTGTCTTGTCCTGCCACCAATTTCGTCAGTTAGTATCTTGTCCTGCCACCAATTTCGTCAGTTAGTGTCTTGTCCTGCCACCAATTCTGTCACTTTGTGTCTTGTCCTCTTATAAATTTTGTCAGTTAGTGTCTTGTCATGCCACCAGTTTTGTCAGTTAGTGTCTTGTCCTGCCACCAATTTTGTCAGTTAGTGTCTTGTCCTGCCACCAATTTTGTCAGTTAGTGCATTGTCCTGCCACCAGTTTTGTCAGTTATTGCCTTGCCTGCCACTAATTATGTTAGTTAGTGCCATGATATGTCAACAATTTTGACAGTTAGTTATATTATAAACCACTATTGTTTTTAAAAAAACGTTCAATCTCCTAGTTGAATTATGCATACCTATTAATTTAAAGAAAACAAAGAACAATTGTGCAAAGATATAAATGCATATATCGATACACCACTTTTGTTTTGTTGGAACCTATTCTAATAGTATTTTAAATAGGATAGTCATTTATGGAGTACTGTTAGAAAAAAATATTTGCTAGTGAAATGTCCCTCCCCCACCCCCAACCCCCTCCCCCCACACCCCAAAAAAGCAGCTTTATGATAAAAACCAGGATAAAAAATCCGATGTGCTTGCAGATAAATAGTTGATTGACTGATTGATTTATTGATTGATTGATTGATTGATTGATTGATTGATTAAATGATTAGCTTCACTTTATCCCATCAAGGGCTAACGGATGATTAGTTAACATTACCACTGCTTCCTGGGACCCTGAAAGGTTAACCAGTACTCTAGCACACCCCGTATCATGTCCACCCTATCTAACGTTAATTCGAACACATGAACCTGGATTGATAGTTAGACGCGCTACTGACTGAGTTAATCGGGACCGACGCAGAAAATTGAAATTCAATATATAAATATAAAAAAATAACAACCAATCAATCATAGATATAATAAAAGAAAGTACCAAAAAAGCCCAAAGATAGCCGGTCAAATTAAGAATGATCGGTGATTCGGAACTCAACTGTTTATTTAAATGAATTATTTTTTAAAAAAAAGGTCGAAACAACGAAACTACGATGGTGGAAAGTCGAAACTATGATGATGAAAAGTCGAAATGACTTTGACTTTTATCATCGTAGTTTCGACTTTTCACCATCGTAGTTTCGTTATTTCGACTTTTCATTATCGAAGTTATGATCTTTCGACTTGATCTAATTAAAAAATATGCCGAGATGGCCCCAACGGTACACCGTAGTGAACACAACGTCTCGTTAATGGAAAAACGGTGATATATGTTTACATGAAATAAAAAAAATGCACGTGGCACCTGTTTTATATAATTGCAAAAAACAACGATCTTAACAACTGCGATGTGATGTGTACCTTTAAACCAGTTTCTACGTACTGGCGGTTACCTCCCGCTGCTTATGAGTACAATTCGAAACTAAGGATTATTGCCTCATATAAAAGTGTTAAGCTTTCTGCCACGGTGTTTCTTTTCTTAAGCACAAAAATTATGATACGTGCTAAATATACGCGTATAAAAAGTTCGCCTGCCAATGTTAACGTAAATATACGCGTATAAAAAGTTCGTCTGCCAGTGTGTACGTTATCGGTATTCGTTTCTAGGTTTTGATCGTTATCTTTCTCTAATTCAGTTGTATTTATTTTATCATCGCTGATTTGTGAACAGTTGTTAAAGATCTCTGGTAAACGGGAGGTCTGGTAACTCAGCGATGACAGCAATTTTCATGATGGTTTCATAGCATTGGCTGCTCATACGTATTGTAAAACTTATTCATTTTACATCGATTGCGAAACAAGTCCGTTCAACTTAGACATATCATGCTTGTTGTTTTTTTCGAGTAGAACCAGTACTGAGCATATGCAGATAAAGCGGTTTGCTCAATAACACTGCACATGGTCATTGCGGGAGTTCGAACTCATGACCCACTATTCATTGACTGTTGTTACATGTGCTCGATGCCTGGCTGTGGTATCGATGCTCTCCAATTTATTTAGGCTAAATTTAAATTATATCCAATGTTGCTATTTCACTTTTATAAATATTGAAAAAATATTGAAATACAATTTATAATACAAATCACAATATTAAAACATGCCGCATAAGTTCATAAGTCGATTGCTAAGAAAGCTAAAAGCTTCTACGAACCGCTCTCGAGTCCCCTTCCTGGGAAGAACCAGTCCTGAGTGTTGTAATATGAGAGGTATCGGGTCGAGCTGAGGATCGAACTCACAACTTTGGCATGAGTGGCCAACACATCCATTACAACACCTCCCCGTCATAAAGGTACTAAAGATCGCTTAGTAAGTTCCTCGCTTGTGAATTGTGCATTGTGTCTAATAAAGGTACTTCAAAGTAATCTACATCACTAAACTCCCGAGAAGTTGATTAAAATTGCTTTACACGCCATGCAGTAAAACACCAAACTATACTTTATCAAAACTATCTAGAAACAGTATAATATAACTTATATAAAAAATAAATTAAATGTTTCATAACAATTCGATAATAGAATCGGCTTGGAACCGGAAAGAAATGGATTGGAGTTTTTCTCGAACAACAGTGTTAAGTAGATATTGGTCATTTTTTTCGGTGATCTTTTTGATGTGACAAGGGTGTAAACTGGAAGCTTTGAATTATAATTATTCCAAATGTAAGATCTGAATTATATTTATTCCAGTTATAAGATCTGAATTATAATAATTCCAAATGTAATATCTAAATTATAATAATTCCAAATGTAAGATCTGAATTATATTTATTCCAAATCACTGTGTACATGACCGAAACTTGTCAAAATGTAATTGAAATATGTTTGGACGTTATTTCCAAGATATAAATAAATACATGATATTTATGTATCACTGTGACAGTAGATTATACAAATTTCACTAGCTGTTCTCTAGTCTTGCTACTGTTCACCGAGAAGTACCACGTATTTCCATGAATGTATGCAATACGACATGTAAACCTGTTTATTGTATATCTTAAAAAATATAAACTGAATGTCCGATGAGCCATAAACTATCTATACAAACACAAACCCAGTTTTCATACGTCTTTGTTACGACAAATATTCCATATATCAGAATTCCATGAATTATAATCACTATGTCTGTATATGCTGAGAGAAACAAGAAACGTTTGGTGAATTTCAAAGCCAAATTATCAAACTAAATACCTGTGGAGTGCTCGGGTCAACAGTAGAACACCGAACCCATGATCGGAGGTCCGTGGGTTCGAACCTCCATCACGGCTATGTGTGGTGTCATTGAGCAAGACATTTTTTCCGCATGTGCTTAGTATTGGTTTTGCCCCGGAAGACTTCGAGCTTTGTTTGTATAAATTGTAGTAACTTGTTTCACAATCGAAGTAAAATAAATTAGTTTTTAACTAAATACCTTTGCATACATATTTTAAAAATGTGAAAACCTCTTACAATAGTTTGATAATGTGGTTCTGAAATTCACCCGGCGTTTCTTTTACCCGTTCAATATAGTAAATGTTTGGCATCGTCAGATCGTCTTGTAATTTAATACTTAACGTATGACTAGCATTAGTTGTACTTTTAGCATGGCGTTTAAATCCATTTTCATCCGAGTGTGCAGAACACTGTCTACACGCAAATGAGAGAAAAACTTACTCACATCAAGATTTTGGACAGAGCTTGAATCCAAAAATAATCATCCATGTATATAATGTATATGTCATCGTGTACATAGCAATTCGGAATATTGAATATAACTATAAAATTAATATTGAAACAGTTGAACAATTATATTAATGTTACATGATTTTGATGTAAAATTAGTTTTATGCGAAAAATGAACTTGAGTTCCAGTACACGTCTCTCTACTCACTGACAGAACAGATTGGAAACAGCTGAGCGTCGGAAGTAACATTTGTAATGTACGTTACTGGTCAAACACACAAGCACAGCACTTCCAGTGTTAACGGTTTTATGTTATTACGATTTTAGACAAAAAGTAAACATAAGCTGTACATATACATTTTTTTGATATTGTCTAATTAATTGTATTCCTTATTTTTTTGTAATATTTAAGCCATTGGAATGATAAACTACTTTTGGGATGATAAACATAAAGTAGTAATGGGTAGTTAATGCACTGTTTTGTGAATGATAACCACAAAGTAGTCGTGGGTAGTTAATGCACATCTTTTAAAATGATAAACACAAAATGGTCGTGGGTAGTTAGTGCACTACTTTTAGAATTATGAACACAAAGTGGTCGTGGGTAGTAAGTGTACTACTTTTAGAATGATAAACACAAAATGGTCGTGGATAGTTAAAGCACTATTTTTAGAATGATAAACACAAAGTGGTCGTGGGTAGTTAGTGCACTATTTTTGGAATGATAAACATAAAGTGGTCATGAATAGGTAAAGCACTATTTTTAGAATGATTAACACAAATTGGTCGTGGGTAGTTAATGCACAACTTTTAGAATGATAAACATAAAGTGATCGTGGGTAGTTAAAGCACTATTTTTGAAATGATAAACTCAAAGTGGTCGTAAGTAGTTAAAGCACTGTTTTTTGGAATGATAACATAAAGTGGTCGTTGGTAGTTATTGCACTACTTTTTAGAATGATAAACACCAAATGGCCGTGGGTAGTTAATGCACTACTTTCGAATGACTAAACACAAAGTGGTCGTAGATAGTTAAAGCACTATTTTTAGAATGATAAACACAAAGTGGTCGTGGGTAGTTAACGCACTACTTTTTAGAATGATAAACACCAAATGGTCTAGGGTAGTTAAAGCACTATTGTTGGAATGATAAACACAGAGTGGTCACCGGTAGTTAATTCACTACTTTAAGAATGATAAACACAAAATGGTCGTTGGTAGTAAAGCACTATTTTTGGAATTATAAACACAAAGTGGCCGTGGGTCGTAAATGCACTACTTTAAGAATGATAAATACAAAGTGGCCGTGGGTCGTTAATGCACTGCTTAAGAATGATAAACACAAAGTGGTCTAGGGTAGTTAAAGCACTATTTTTGGAATGATAAACACAAAGTAGTCGTTGGTAGTTTAAGAACTGTTTTTGGAATGATAAACATAAAGTGGTCGTGGATAGTTAATGTATTACTTTAAGAATGATAAACACAAAATGGTCGTGGGTAGTTAATGCACTACTTTAAGAATGATAAACACAAATTGGTCGTTGGTAGTTAAAGCACTTTTTTGGAATTATAAACTCAAAGTGGTCGTTGGTAGTTAATGCACTACTTCAAGAATGATAAACACAAAGTAATCGTAGGTAGTTAATACACTACTTTAGAATGATAAACACAAAGTGGTCGTGGGTAGTTAATGTACTACTTTAAGAATGATAAACACAAAATGTTCGTGGGTAGTTAGTGTACTACTTTAAGAATGATAAACACAAAGTGGCCGTGGGTAGTTAATGCACTACTTTTGAGAATGATAAACACCAAATGGTCGTGGGTAGTTAAAGCACTATTTTTGGAATGATAAACACAAAGTGGTCGTTGGTAGTTAAAGCACTATTTTTGGAATGATAAACACACAGTGATCACCGGTAGTTAATGCACTACTTTAAGAATGATAGACACAAAATGGTCTTTGGTAGTAAAGCACTATTTTTGGAATTATAAACACAAAGTGGCCGTGGGTCGTAAATGCACTACTTTAAGAATGATAAATGCAAAGTGGCCGTGGGTCGTTAATGCACTGCTTAAGAATGAAAAACACAAAGTGGTCTAGGGTAGTTAAAGCACTATTTTTGGAATGATAAACACAAAGTGGTCGTTGGTAGTAAAAGAACTGTTTTTGGAATGATAAACATAAATTGGTCGTAGATAATTAATGTACTACTTTAAGAATGATAAGCAGAAAGTGGTTTTGGGTAGTTAATGCACTACTTTAAGAATGATAAACACAAAGTAATCGTGGGTAGTTAATACACTACTTTAGAATGATAAACACAAAATGGTCGTGCGTAGTTAATGCACAACTATAAGAATGATAAACACAAAATGGTCGTGGGTAGTTAAAGCACTTTTTTTGGAATGATAAACACAAAGTGGTCGTGAGTAGTTAATGCACTACTTTAAGAATGATAAACACAAAGTGGTCGTGGGTAGCTAATGCACTACTTTAAGAATGATAAACACAAAGTGGTCGTGGGTAGTTAATGCACTACTTTAGAATGATAAACACAAAGTGGTCGTGGGTAATAAGTGCACTACTTTTTTCACACGAAAGTACGCTCACATTACGGTGACCTATTTATCATCGTCACCGTGGCAATTTTCTTTCAGATCCGCATGTTGTTATATTTATTTGTTTTAATACTGCTATATAGTTTTTACACAATATTCGACGTTCACAAACTTTAAAATAGGTAGTTGACAATAATTTCCTATTCATGTATATACTTTTTTTTAAACATACAGAAGTTCACTTAAGAAATTAAAACGACATGCCTAAATCATGGTGATGCATTTTTCTTCTTCTATCCATTAAAATAATATGTAATAATAATTATTTATTCACGATGATAATTTATTTTGTTTCTCCGGATACATTCTGTTTAATCATTTTAAATTACATGTAAGTTAAATACATACTCGATGTCACGTGCAGAACACAATTTAGGATTGTTTAAAAAAAAGGGCACATGGCACGCTTAGTCATTTTCTTTTAGCCGTATTTCTGAAAGTTTTACATCTATAGGACGTAAACAGGACGTAACACCCCAGTATCTGTACATGGCTGCGCTTAGCACAGTTAAACATGTTTACTCTGTTTACAAACGCAAACGGTGACCTAACGAACGAAAAGTAAACGGAAATCGGTCTACTCAGCGTTGTCCCTCCACTTCCCATTAAGTCACGTAATTAAACACACACACAAACAGCTCACAGAGGTGTTTAATCTGTATGCAAACCGTTTGAACTTTTAAAGCGAACCTGTCGTTTAGTTTACAAACGTTTGCAAACAAATTAAACGTTTAAGCGAACTAAACGCAGCCCAGGTCTTTAGTTTCGTTTTATTCGGAAAGGTGCATATTTTCGTTTTTATTCGGAAAGGCGCATAACCTTGTACATATATTAGTCGTCATACGAGATAAAACTGTCTTTGGCATTTGACCGTGTTCGAACGTGAATGTTTCTGACGGGGCTTAACACCATGTCCATTGCATTAAAGCGAATATAAAATGAAATCCAGTTTTATTGGTGGAGAAAAAAAAATGGAGTTAATCGGAAACTGTATAGACTATAGAACCACCTTCCTTCCGCAAGTAACTGATCAACTTTCTTCATTTAAGTTTTAAGACCCGAACTCATAACCTTAGCGGTAAGCGATAAATGTTTTTGAGATTAAGTCTTACGCAGCGTGGCCACTTAGGACCCTGATTTTAATGGTATCAGTGGTGGTGATATTTGTCATATAGCTGACAGATGTGACGTGAAATTCATACACATTGAATACAATATCTATTTTCAATAGCAGGCAGGTGATAAATTATGCGTTTATTTGCTATTTAGCTTCTTTTTTCCTATCCGTATTTTTATCTGCATTGCACACTCTATGTTATACATACCGGTCTTATTTGGGCTTCTCCGTTTTCCGAGTTGTCTAAGGCGATGGCTAACATCTCTCACCACCGGCGTGGGTTCGAACCCAGCCCGGCCAAATCACTCAACGTGAGAAAGTTTGTCAGTTACCTAAAGAATGACGATGTCGTCTTTACTGACATTCGCGTGTATGCCGCTAGTCGTATTCTTTCACCACAATAACTGATTGCCATATATAGCCATCCTGCAATGTGTTAAAATGGTTGTAAACCCCATTACAATATTTTTTCTCTTTTTTAGAAGACGTTGGAAATAATCAAAACATTTTGTTTGAACTTCGCTCTCTGCAAATGGACATTGTCCAACTGTCGAAGACTGTTGACGGAATCCAAAAGTCTATATCAGATACTGCAGAGAACCAAACAGTTCAAACGGATGAGAGACTACAATCAATGGAGAGGAACATTACTCTGACAAAACACGTGGTGGAGAACATGGCTGCACTTGTGAATAATTTATCACTAGCTGAACAGATAACAGAGTGTCCGACCTCAGTTCCTAAACATAGCGAAGATAACAAAAACTTCTCCAGCATGTTGCCTTTATAGGACTTTCAAAAACTAAAGCTAAAAGTATACTGCTTTAAGTTATTTTTAATTTCACATCGACTGTTAAACAATTGTTCTTGCAACTTGTACAAATCACGTTCGGAGCATTCTAGGGTTGAGCCAGCACTAAACGTATGCATATGAGATTAAGTGGTTCGCGTGACCCACTGGTAGAACGTCGGATCAAAAATCGAGGTTATCGTGGGTTCGATCCCCCATAGCAGCTATGTGTAGTTACCATGAGCATGACACATTATCCACATATGCCTAGTACTGGTTCTACCCAGGAATACTTCGAGCGTGATTTACCTAAGTTGTAAGAACTTGTTTTACATTCAATGTAAAATAAAGACAGTTTAAAACAAGTATTCTGTTCAAGGGCACTACACATGACTTCGGTGGGGGAATCGTACCCACGACCCTCCTCTTCTGGGTTACATGGTCTACCAGACGACCACACACATCGTGAATTTGGTTAAAACAATAGTGATAGCAGATAATTTAATATATCCAAAGATACAAATGATATGTTGGCTGACAGTGACGGTTCTACTTTAACACCTTTGCTTGGTTTCCATTACTTTACTTTTATTTCCAGCTGATCAGTAAAACAGTTACCATCCTTGCAAGATTTCTTTAATTGTCTTGTCTCCTATTTGAATATGGAAGTTTCAAATTAAAAGAAAAGCACTTCCTGAAACATAGCCACTTTCGTGGAAAAGTTAAGTCTTGTAATCATCATGTTCTTTAACTTTATTTATTGCAGATCCTGATTGGGACGGACTGAAAGGTAAACGTTCTATCCATAACGTGACAATATTAAAGTCTACATACAGTATACACATGTTTTGCAAATTATTTTAAAATTATTTTTATAAATGAATTAGAACATTTAATATTTCCTCTGTATAAAGAATTAGTTTAAACATATCTATTTTACATTGATTGTGAAATAAGTTCTTACAACTTAAACAAATCACAATCGAAGTCTTCCTTGGTAAAAGCAAGCACATGCGGAAAAAGTGTCTTGCTCAAGGACACTACACATAGCCGTAGCGGAGGATCGAACCCACGACCATCCGATATAAGGAATTGTACTCGTTTATGTTGATTACAAAAATGTTTATTATTTATATTAATTGTGTTCAGTTGTATATTTAAGACATCAACAGCAACGAAATATCATCTGGCAGTCATTAAATGATAAGAGCATAATAAACAAATAAAGCGAACTTGCAACAAAAAAACAAGAAATGCAAGTTTGTTTGGTTCCTACAATAAATCCATGTTAAATTTTGTTTCAATCATTATCGGAATATTGCTCCTATTTAGTTACTTGGGGTTCAGATCCGTCTAAAGCGTTTATAAATATACCGAGAACCAGACGAGAAGCGAAGATTTACGGATGGACCAACATGGCGCCGGACTTAAAATGTGATGGTACGTTTGTACAACACTCACGTCTTTATATCACTTATTCATTACGACACTTCAATTAATAAGATAATAATTGACATAACACGACCTTTGACTGTGTATCTAAAACACTCCATTTCGCGAGTATACCAGCAGCCAGGATTCATTAGAGACCGTCTGTAAAGTGTTGTTGTAACACCTATTTATGTCAATTGCATTTTTGTATTTATACTACTCGATAGAGCCATGGGTTCGAATCCTGATAGTGACAATACTTTCGAAATTGTCCATGATCAAGTGAATAAGTCACATACCTCTCTTCTCAATAGAGGCATAAACGTAGGGTTGCCGTCGGTTCGAGTCACTAAATTTAAATCTGTCTTATTTGCTTGTATGCATTTTGTTTGTGGTCTATCATTTCAATCAGAACGTTTACTATGCTTTTATAATCTTGTGATAAACATGTGCTTAGTTGTTCGTCTTTAGTTGTATAAGATAAAATTCCAATTGCGACTTATGTTGCAGCTAACATTTCCCTCAATTGTTTGATATATACACTAAAAAACTATTTCATATTTCAAAATAAACTTTACGCCACTAGTCACCGATTTACTTTTCTCAAATATGAAGTTTCGGATAGTAATACCTGGATTCTGTTACTAGTTCATAGATATAAAAGTTGATTTGATGCACAGACATGAATGCATTTCGATATCAACGTTTCAGCGAGCCCCGCTTTAACGGTATTGCTGTTTAAAAAGCTTGTGAGAGTTTATCTTAGTATCACTCTGTATTGTCGGCGTAACATCAACTTGATTCCAATTTATCTGACAATGACATCTTTCCTATTCACCATATATACAAGAGGTCTCACGTTTTCAAAAAGTGATTTATTGGTATTTTATTCATTATGCTGTATCTACTAGACTCTGCTTAATTGTTGACACTATATTTAACACAGCAGTTAAAGTATGGTACATATATTTGATGATTTGATTCTTTTTAATTTTAGATCATCCGAATTTCAAGGACGAGAGATATTTGAGAGATTCCGATGCAAGCGTTGTCCTTATATACAACAAAGAAGGCAACATTGCTGGCATGCAAACCGGGGTTAGTACAAACGTTCAAGACGTGTATAAAAAGAAATAAAAAAAACTTCGATTTTACTGAGCTAATAAATAATACAATATTTAGCTAATTTCTGATTTTGGTTTTTTAAAAATACACCGATGTACCGACTATAAGTGAGTTTTGCAGGACAAATCCTGTTTTAAACAAACTGTTTTTGGTTATTGCACTTTGCTACAGACATACGTAAACAAAGGTAACTTTTCTGGCAGACTGACGTAAGCCCGTTATTTGTGTTTGGTCTTCCTCTCCTGTATGTATTGAGCATCCTGACATTAGTAAACTTGATGTTAATTCAAAATATAATAAACCAACAAAAGGGATTTTTAAGGACACAGGTGTATGTATTTTCCTTAACTATGTTTATAGAAGCTGACACTTGTTATTTTACCTTTAACACCTGTGCAACTGTTTTATTTTAACAACTTTTCATGTATAATTGCAAATATCAGGGAAATCTGCTTTTATGTAACTGTACTACACTATTGTCCCATTACGTATACAGTCAAACCTGTGTAAGCGGTCACCTCTATTACGGTATATTTTAGTTATTCATATTGTTACATCACTGGACAGAAAACAGAGAAAATCATGCTTTCATTCGGTTTGCGGTATCAATCACAGAGTGAATGTTATATAAGAAATATATGAGCCTTATTTAGGAAGAAGAGAATGAGAAGATGAAATGGAAAAAGAAGTGGTGAAGAAGAAGAAGAAAATATGAAAAATAGGAAAATGAAGAAAAAGAAGGCAAGGCAGAAAAACACGACACGAAGAAGAAAAAGATTAGTTTGTACTAATTTATTTTATCTTGAATACGATGAAAGCTCAGAGCGTATATGAACCGCTCTCGAGTCCGCTTCCTCGGTCGAACCAGTACTGAGTGTTGTTTTATAAGAGGTATCGGGTCTTTCTGGGGATCGAACCCGCAACCTCTGCCGTGAGCGGCCAACACTCAATCCATTAGACTAGATGAGATTAGATTGGATTAGAAGGAAGAGGAGGAAAAAAAATGAGGAGAAAAACTCACACAATATTAGTGCAACAGAGTATAAAGAATAAATAAAATATGAATATTTTTTCATTTTGATATTTGTATAATATCATTTTGTTTCAGGTACCAAAAGATAACGATAACTACCCGTTCCCAGAACTGATAAACCAGCCGTTTGTTGTTGATGGCGACCATTACTTCGTTACGGCATATTTTTAAGATCCTGGTCAGCTATTATCACGTCACATTAATTTTTCTTTTATTTATTTTGTTAAGCTATCCCGGGCATACACACTTTACAGTTACGCATGTAACTAAGAATACACATGAACATAAATCTTATGAAAATGTGGAGTGCGTGGTCTAGTGGTAGAGCATCGAATCCAGGATTGGAGGGTCGTGGTTTCGGTCCTCCGCCACGGCTATGTGTAGAGAAGTTAATCCACATACGCTTAGTACTGGTTCTACCCAGAAAGGTTAAAAGCGTCAATTGTCTCAGTTGTAATAACCAATTTCACAATCAAAGTAAAATGAATAAGTTTGAATAACAAATTAATGAAACATTACATGTATGTGTGATTAATATAGATATGATATATACAAAACCTGGCAACGCAGTAAACGACACGTCTAGTTAATTCATTTTAATCTTTAAAAGTGGACTCAAAGGATCCTGTATGGCCGAATGAGCTAGAGCGATGTCGTATAATGACCCATTACCTATAACCGCTTAGATCGTGTGGTCCAGAAACGTTATGTTTGTCAGTTACTTGTGGAAGCACGGTGATATTACTCGGTACTCCTACCATTCCGTGTCTCTCTTTCCAGTAAAACTGGCCATGCTATATAAACCAATATTGTGTTGAAAATGACGTTAAACTCCATTACAACGTCTGCTGCCAAAATTAATTCTATGTTACATTAAACATCAGCATAGCGGCTTGCGACAAAAACATGTAAAACTCAACAACGTTAATACATTACCAACAATGTGTTACTTAGTGTGATAAGAAAAACATTTGACAAGGGTTATCTGACTTTCTGAAATCATACAACACAGACTATTAATAAAATGTTTTGGATGATAAATTTTGTAGTCAGTAAAGAAAACATTTGACATAAATTACATGTGCCTGCAGCGTGAAACACATTTTAAATTTGATATATCTTAAGATTATATCCTTTTGTACTATTTCCATTTTAATAGTATGATGTCATGGCATAACGGTTGAACACTATTGTATTACTTGTATTATCATTTAAATCAAATTGTATTATTTTGCGTATTTCAGATGATCTGTGTGAAACAAGTGCAAATTCTGTTGACGACTATCTGAGTACGGGTGCTGGACTTTAGCTTCAGAATGGCACGCATCCGGTCAATGACTCGACAGAAATACCACAACGTCAAAGTGATATGGGAAAAACAATGTGGAATGAAGGTCCATGTTTTAAAACAATGGGTATGTAGGTACTATTGTTTCATAAGTTAATGTTTCGGTTACACTGTGTGAATGCACGGAAGCAGGAAGATATATTATCATTTGAATGCTCTGTTTGTCACAATCAGCTGACAGATTCTTAAACGAGAAGATATAATTTATCTGACAGTTTACAAAGCAACATGAACATATACGAGTTTAATGCACCAAGCTTCATTCTTTTTTATTTAATGAAATTTCTATTGTTTAACCTCATCCTCTGTTGTAAGTTACTTTTCTTTGTAATATGAGGAAACGGGAAGAAAAGTAAATATGATGAAGTATATGCTCTATTTGTCACAGGCAAGACAATCTTAGTATCTGATGGTATTTTTCCTTTTGCCTATCTGGCTTCTGTTTCCCCAACATTTCACTTAAATACTTCAAAACTTAAGTAATTTTTGTCTGGTTATTTGTCTATTATATAATCAATATCAATGAAACAATTTGCAGTTTTATTGGAACCAACTCTAATTCATGATCACTTAGCTGCTTTTCTTAGATTTAAGTTTTTAAGTATTTAAAGCCCCAACATCCGATCAGACTATCGAATGTAAATAAGTTACTCTACAGGGCGTGTTTTATCAACTGGGAGTGTATGATATGGTCTAACAATAGAATAGTGGTGATAATAGCAGATAGCAAAATGTTTGTAAAACAATGCAGAAGGTTTACATTGTAACTGATACAGGAATGTTGACTCTGGGGTCAATATCACATCCCACTTAAGCATTAGGGGCTACAGGATCTTTAATTAATCATTATCATGGAATTACACTATTAACTGATTAGATAATGTTGTTGATTGATATCAAAGTAATAATGTATATGAACATATGTGTCTATTTATTTTAAAACACACAATTCAAGCATTTTAATCAGTCTAACAGACATGCCACAAATCCCTATATATATTCAATTTGGTTTAGCCCATTATGAATAATTAAGAATTAATGAATAATATTAAGAATGTTACATGTTATGTTTGATATTTTTGTCACTTTTAGTGACGGAAAATCAGAACTTGCAATTATATTCATACTTGAATACTATATTAATACTGGGTATATTGATAAAATAGTAATAATCAACACTTTGTTGAATATATTAGAAATTAGACTAATGTTGATGTGATTAAAAACTGCAAAAGGTGTCTTTTTTCAACACAATACTTCCAATACCTTGGATAAAAGTTGTGTGATAGAGACTGTGCTAATAGTAAACTTTAACGTATATTGTTTTATCATGCATGTCAAGGCCGTGCATATAAAAAAACAGAATAAAAAGTAAAAAAAATAATTAAAAATTAGTAACTGTCATAACAATGTAATACACGGAGGGAGATAAAACACTTCAACTTCATTTAAGCAGAAACCATGATGAATAAATCAGTTGTAATTGAGAATATACGGATAATTATATACATATTCATGATTTTCCTTGTGAAAACACTGTGTCTAGTTTGAATCTAAAACTATCATTTCTGTTTGATGTGATATAATACACATGTAAAATGATTCATTCACATGCAACCATAAATTGGACATTTTTTAATAAAGAAGAGGAAAAAATATATAATTCAATTAAATATTGTGATATATATACTGTTGGTGATTAAAAAAAGGATAATAGAATGAACGTTAAACGTTTGGTAAGTCTTGCATGATTTGTAGTTTGTATTTAATTATTATATCTTAAATAAAGCCATGTGAGCTACATACAGCATGCAAGTTTGTTTACAAATATTGGTCACATGACAAATATTGACTAGTTTGCTCCTCCCCAAAAAATTAAAATTTCTCTGTAACTGATTGTCTGTTAAAAGCAATAAGTAATAAATTATTGCAGATTTTATTCTGAAAATTTCAGGAACTTTGAGTAATATTATGACTATGATGCATGACAAATTTCAAATTTTTCAATCCATGAGTTTACTTTACATTTGAAAATTACTCTCCCAGATCTGAATGTGTTTTGAAAAACAAGGGAAAACACTCCAACCACCATTACGTCCCTTTTATACTCAGGTTGGGTCTTTAAGTATATGTTGCCAGGCGCCAGGCTTTTTTGTTGTCTGATACGAAAACAGCAATAAAATCCGATGTTAACAATACTATTTTACTGCATTATATTTTACAAAATGCCACGAAATCTACAGTCGTACTTGTCAATCTGAGGCATTCTCTAACACATTCGATTCATAACATTCACCTCTGCCATTGGCTCAGGACTACTTCCAGCTTTACGTGACTTTCCAGTCACATGATCATGGCCATTTCAAAATGGCTTCCCCACTATTGAAAATAACGCTCGTCATCTGTTTTGTCTGTACAGCGTACTCTTAACGCTTCTCGTATCCAACAGGCAAACTGACAATTAAATATCTATTGCTGCTCGCCAAGTATAACAGGACATCACGCTCTTTATATCCCTGAAAACGATGTTTGCATCATAACAACGAAGATCGTGTTGTTACTCCATGTTTGTTTACATTTGCTCTGCGTAAACAAAACAAGAAAATAGTCATATTTTATTATTGTAAAAGTTGCTTTGTTTTGCTTTGTTCCAATGTAACATAGTGATGATTTGTTTCTAGTTTTGTTGCCTAGTTTAAACAATAGGCTTACAACTGCATAGAGTGTAATTAGCAAGTTTAATAAAAATTCTTGAAATTTAGCCTGTTGCAGAGGTGAATGAGTGTAACGAACGATAACTCTGCGAAGGAGATTGACCTGAGGCACAAAACCATTCCAGATACTCCAGGATTAAAACAATACGTTTAATTAGATCAGATCTTCACTGTCCCGAGTTAAATGAAATACCCCAAATGTGTATCCATATTTCAGGTGTACATTACTGGTACAATATTAGAGAGGACATGTCGTGCAAGACATTTTCCCGGTCTTCTTGCTGTATAATAACGGTATGCTTAACGCATTCGGATGGGCCTTTGGTGTGAATTTGAACAACTCAAAATGGATGGAGCACACAACAGCGGCCATCTATCCGGTAAACAACCGATACACGCTTTAATTACTATCTTAACATATACTTTGTGTCAGCAACTATATGTATATAAATGGAATTGTATTGCACATGTATAACACCTTTATTACTCCTTATTCTTTATGACCCTATAATTGGTGGGGGCCGGGGGCACGAATAGCACTGTCAGTAATATCCAGAGGTCATGAGTTCAAATCAATGCCCGTCCCAGTTTATGTGATGACTGGCCATGAAACTCTAAACTCAGCTCTGAATATGTATCTGAATATGTCGAGTAGAAGCCATACGGTGGTTTGCAGAGAACGGTGCGTCGAATACGTGTTAAATGAATATTAAATCGAGCGTGACGTAGAATTTCACCCTATTGTAGCAACATTCATGTGAAACGCAACGCCATTTAATTAAATTACAATCATAAAACTGCTTATAATAAAACATATTAATCTAAAGGTAGAAAGTGTTTAAAACAATAACTCTTCCTTGAGGCCATCAACACATACAAATTACTTCCATCAAAATGCAAAATTAACACAAAAACAAGCAATGAAAGTGTATGATAGTTTAATAAATAAAGTGTGAATGCTGTAAACATAGTAACTATAAAACTGAAACATGCATATTACTTGTTTTCGACACAAATGTTTCTTTACTTTGTTCCTTTAATTACAGTAATTTCTAAATCACATTTGTTCGTAACCAGAGCGTCACAACACTACATGTTAAGTTGCATTTGACAATGGATTATCATTGTTATTTATAATTATTTCAATAAAAACCTCCACATGTCCCTTTTTTTAAAAAATAAACAATTGGGAATAATGGTGAAACTATGAATGCAGAAAATACAAAAAAGTTTAAAACATTTATTCATTGATATACATATATCCTTTTTATCACTATACATTATGTTGTGCAAATGTTTGTAAAATGATAACCATTTTACCTTACATATACAAAATACCTAATAATATATATTTGTCGCTCTTTAATATATATCTTGGTGGTTAACCAGTTAGGTGAATAGCCATTGTATTTAAATCCTCGTCTATGAGGTCAAACCACCCAATAGCTTAATCACCGGTCATGGACGATTAAGCGCCTTTCCTACTTTGTAACATATTTCTGATTTACTGCTGCTTTGACTTTTACTTTTTTTAACTTTCTATCGTATTTACAATACTCATAATACGATTCTGTTTTAACTTACTTTGCTTTTGTTATTTATTATCAAACTTACTCCTTTCTTTGCTTCTATAGAATATTATTGATTACATTGACATACAATCATTTGTACCTTTTATGTGTATATTGCAGGTATTCCTCTACCCCGTGCCGGATTGTCTATACACCATGGAAAACACAACATATCTTCCTTACGACGAATATCAGTGCAAACACGTGTTAAAACAATGCCACAGCTCATATATACAGTATATATGTACTTTTTATATGAGATGTAGATAATGTTTCATACGAAATATAGATACTGTTTATACGAAATATAGATACTGTTTTATAAGAAATACAGATACTGTTTTAAATGATATATAGGTTCTGTTTTATACGAAATACAGATACTGTTTGATACGAAATATAGATACTGTTTATACGATATATAGATACTGTTTCATAGGATAGATACAGTTCTATACAAGTACAGTTCCATGAGAGATATGAACCAGCTTAGTTATATGGGAGATATAGATACAGTTGTATACGAGGTATACAAGTAGTATGCGAGATAAAGATAAAGGTTCGTACGAGTTATATATACAGCTTCATTTAGTTATATACGAGTAGGAGATGTAATTAAGCAAATCGATTTTATATCAGATACGGGTACAATTTTATAAAGATACATGTATGTTTTTAAACAATCTATCAATCAGTTTGAAAGGCATTTAGATACATTGTTATCCAAGATAATGATACAATTTAACACTATAACGGTACAGTTTCATACTATTATAATATAATTTCATACTGTAATGATACAATTTCATACTATAGTAGTATAATTTCATAGTATAATGATACAATTTCGTAGTATGAAATTGAATCCTTATAGTATGAAATTGTATCCTTATAGTATGAAATTGTATCACTTTAGTATGAAATTGTATCATTATATTATGAAATTGTATCCTTATAGTATGAAATTGTATCACTTTAGTATGGTATTGTATCACTATATTATGAAATTGTATCACTTAAGTTTGAAATTATATCACTGTACTAAAAGGATACAATTTCATACTTAAATGATACAATTTCATACTAAAGTGATACAATTTCGTACTAAAAATAGTTCAATTTCATACTATAGTGATACAATTTCATACAATAGTGATACAATTTCATACTATAGTGATATTATTTCATACTTTAATGGTACAATTTCATACTATAGTGATACAATTTCATACTATAATGATACAATTTCATTCTAACATAGTGATACAATTTCGTAATATAATGGTTCAATTTCATGCTATAATGGTACAATTTCATACTATAATGATAAAATATTTCGTACAATAGTGATACAATTTCATACTATAATGATACAAGTTCGTACTATTGTGATAAAAGTTCGTACTATAGTGATACAATTTCGTACTATAGTGATACAATTGCATTCTATAGTGATCGATTTCAAACTGTGATGATACAATTTCATACAATATAATGCTATAATTCCAAGCGTTAAATAGATATAATAAGATATAATTTAATGCATATATGTTATTATGTGCAAGTTATTTACGGCTTGAATGTATACAAAATAAACTAATTCTATTGACTTCAATTCGTTTTAGAATTCTTGCCTTGTATAATTATTTACAATTATATTTTGTATATACATGTATAGTTAGACAATTTAAAGGACATATGGCTATGTTTCAATTCGATTTTCACGTGGTCCTGCATGGAATTTATATTTACATCTATAAATGTATATATAATATTTATCTCCAGTAGTATTGCCTGAAAAAATATCTATATATATGAGTATAAGCAATTTTCATAATACTAATTGCACCGCGCTAGTTTTGAAACTGTAAGCAAATACTCTAAATACAAGTTCTGATTTCCTAACGTTCTGATAGTTGGATTATTTTCTGTTATGTTGATTAGAAGTAATAAGTTAATAGGATATAGTTTTGCTATTTTTGTCATAAACTACTACTAATATGTAAATTAGGAAACCTTTCAATCATTTGCCAGAGTTATGCCCTTTTCATAAAGATGAAAAGAAACAAAGTGTTTATAAACATACTGGAATATTGAATTTCTTATCTTGCATAAATAATATGATTTTCAGAATTAGTCGTTAATCAAAAGTGCTGAGTGTCCCTTTATGAAATGGACGTTATGTAACATGTAACACGTGTAACATGGAACACATGTAACATGGAACACGTGTATCAGATGTGATCTTACAGGTTACTCATGCAAAGTTTTTGTTGAAGTTACAAACTTGCCAACATTTGTGGTAAAATTGTATATGAAGAGATAATAAATAATAAACACTGTTTGCTGGTTCCATGCATCAATTAACAGAAATGAATTTAGATATAATGATATGGAATAAAGTGGCAAACACGTGCTTTGATGTCCGATGTGCAAATAAAACAATGTGTCCACTATCAGCAAGGCATTATGAGTGTTGACATTGTATGAATAAATTAAACATTACTAAGCTACTTTTATACATGATAAATACATGATAAATACAAAATTAGTAAACGTAACATTTTTCATAGCACACTAACAGGCGCGTAGCTTTCTATAGGCACGTGCCTACACTTTTTACTTCATTGTTCTCCTTATCAAAGAGAACAAACATTGAAACATAACATTGATTTGGTTATAAAACAGTGAACTCAAGGCTAATATTAAGGATTACAACGCTCCTTAAAACATATACACGCCGAAATGCATCGACGTTAGTCTAGCTTATTTCTTTTCGGGGAAACATGCGCTCAGACCCCCATAATTATGCCTACACATCGGTTTCAGCTAAGCTAAACCCCTGACTAACGTTAACAAAATAAAAGCATGTTATTTTAATTTGAATGCTAGTGCAATGTATTTAGGCTTTGATAAACTATTTGTCATGCAGTTATTTTCTGTAGTGAAATGGTACAACAACTTAAGCAATTTCAATTTAGAAGAAACAATTGAAAGAAAATGACCAATTTTGTACAATTTTAAAATAATGATTAAGTATGGATGACCACGAAGGAAAATGCAGGCTTGGTCAAACTGTTTTTGGGAAGCAAATGTATATTTTACAACATTATTTAGTTATACATCACAAACACATATTTTGTCACAAGCACTGAATAGAAATAAACATTCAAAGAGTCACAGCGACGAATATGTACATATGAGATTACGAATTATTGCATTTTTGTGACAATATCAAGTTTCCAACGTTCGTTTGTCTATCTGTAAAATAACCCACAACGAAACAATACATCAAATTTGTCGGCGTAGCCGACTTACACTGACTTCTTTGTAAAGTCAATACTGACATAATCCGTCGGCGACTCTGTCCGTCGTACTACACTTGATCCAGATGGTTGAATATCGAGGTCCGCGTATGTTAACTCTTTGCTGGATCCGTGGCTTTTCTAAAACGATAAAAGGGAGCACTTTATCAAATGTTCTACATCTAATGTATTATACACAGTTAGTGAGGTTCAGCGTCATTCCATTCCATATGAGGTTACACCGAACATGACCATGCAGGTCGGCTATATTATGTTACATTGAGATATAAATAAGATATATTAAGTGTCATTCCATTCCATATGAGTTTACATCGGACATGACCATGCAGGTCGGCTATGTTATGTTACATTTAAATATAAATGAGTTATACTAAGCATCATTCCATTCCATATGAGTTTACATCGGACACCATCATGTAGGTTGGCTAGACTAATGTTATTAGTGTATAAAAATGTTTGTCTGGAAACATTTATCATGTGTAAGACATATATAAACCAAAAGTTATTATAGTATGCCATCACCCAACACACACTAGGGACTGAT